>JAOEHT020021443.1:0-14652 GCA_025448195.2 Parazoanthus atlanticus | reverse complement strand
CATGTTTCCAATACGTGTAGCCCGCCAGCTGAAGCCCTAAAGTTGTTCTGCGCATGATTGAGAAAGTGGCTTATACTTGAAAAATTTGAAAAATCCGGTTTTGCGTTTCAGTAGTGTGGGCGGAAAACATTTTGAAAACGAAATTTTTCAACGCTGACGTCACGATAATCGTGAAAAGTAGTCACTTTTGTTGTTTTCATCGATTCTTTCGGCTGGGTTTCGACATTTTAGGAGCTATTATTCCTACGAGTCCGTTCAAAAATGACGAGAAGAAGAAGCGTGAAGCCAAATTTATTGCGGATATAAAATTATGCGCATGCTCAAGAGTGCAATTGAGCGTTTCTGCTGCCGGTGATCTTTGTAGTGAGGACGGAAAATATTTTATCCGTTTTCACGAATGGACGGCAAAACTTTTGTTGCGTTTTCGAAGTGAAAACACTGTTTTCAAATTTATCCGGTGTAATGTGGACGGGTCGTTTTAATAAAACAATTCTGCAGAAATAGTGTAAATAGGACAAAATGGGTCAAAATTCATCCATGCATGCCAGCAACCAAAAAAACACGTCAATCAGTTATTTACCCCCACGGATGGACTTTGAACTCAAACAGGCTGAAGCATTTGCGTTTTATAAAAAGAAACAACGGTGTCATGAAAATATTTGCGTGTGAACAGAACCCCAAAAGGGATACGCATCAAAAGAAAGGGGTATTTTTAATCAAACGCTGCAAGTTGTACTACAAAACTCGTCCTTGTTATATACTACAATATATGCCGCAGTGTATCGTTGTTTACAGCCGAACGTGTTTATTCAAAGCTTCAAGTGCTTTGTTTTTCAATGTTTCATTGAGTTTGTTTTTCTCTATCACGTATCACTGATCAATACTTAGTTATTAAGCGTGCATCTCGCCTGTCGGCTTGCTAACCACACTCCTCATTAGCCCCGCCCATCCACCCCTTTTAATTACCCTGTTTCACTATGACATCACAGGATGAATAATAACACAAAATCACTCTTATTTTCGATTGAGAAAGTCTGAATTAGTTTTATTTAATCTTTACTTCGCATATTTGACCACAAGAGCAATTTGGTTAAAAAATCCTATCGCATTGTTTTGTAAGCGTCAAAATATGGTGTGTTTACTCTATTTCAACCCCACAATGCAACGGTAATACAGATTTTGAAAGTCAATTGCCACTCTCCTCCTGCTGCAGGTATAGTCCACGAAATTATCACTTCAATTAAGTTCCAAAATCTTCTGTAGAGAGTTTGAAATATGTAAACAAACTGTGACGTTAGAGTGAAATAGGACAATTAAGAACTTATAATTTGTTGCGAATAAATCAGCTCTTTTCATAGGCTTACGTAAGATGTGGTCAAATTAAAACACTTTACAGCCCAACATGAGATATGGACCTTTTTTCGAATTCCGTTTGTGTTTGCTCATTTGAAGAAATAGCGAAAACATTGAGGCGGGATTATGACCTGTATACTAAGACTGATCTTTCAAATTTCAATGTGTATTTTTTTTTCAGTTAAACTTGTAAAACGTTTTAAAAGCGTTATACTGATTAATGCCACCATGTTCTTTGGCTTTTTTGGCAGAGAAAGAATAAGAAACACCGGACCGCGGCAAGCGAACTCAACTGCTGTAAGAATTAGATTTTAAAATTAGTTCCCCATATATACACCAGCATCACGCGGCTCAGGCAGGCGGGTTCTTTTTGTTTTTGAACTTTACTCTTTGACCTGTCGCTGACGTATAGGAGATTCATATTATAAAACAAAATTATAATTCTTTCAGTGAGTCGCTTTTCCCTTTAATCGTTCTTGGATAAATGTCGATTTCGCTTCAAACAAGCCTCGTCAGCATGTGTTAATAAGCCGAACAAAAATATACATGTGGTTGCCGGAAAGTCAAAAATGCCGACCCTACGAAATTTTGCTACTCTTTGACTATAATTAACTTGACAAGTTCAGTTTTAAGTACCAGACAAGGTAGACACGTTTATTAAAACAGAGTTTTTCAAGATTTTGATTTCGGTCCCTGACTTCACCGAGTTGATCTTAAGCCTAGTGCGACCCTACCGTTTCTTTGCAAAATGATAACATGATTTCGTCATGTCAGATCCTACAGTTTTATTAATTCGTGAACATAACGCGTTTTCTATAAGGCACAAGTTAATTTTTTTTCTTCTAAGAGATTTAATACATAAAAATGTTAACAAAAAAAATAAATCCGACCGAACTACCCTAATACTTTAAAGATATCTAACAGGAACCACACCAGTTGCTTTGTTTGGCGCGGCGGGCCTTACAGAGTTACAAAGTAATGCCCCGTAGTTCCTTGTTACCGACAAGTTATACAGAATTATAAGTGCATGACGTGCTTCATGCGGAAGTGTGCAAAAGGTGCCTCACTCTCAAAAGAAAATTTTAGTTTATTCCTAAAACTGATGACATCCAAGACTTGAAATCTGAGGCAAGAAAACGAATACTGTATGCGAACCCTGTAGGTTTATTTGACTGAAGCGTGCAAGTGAAAGACAGTCATGAAAAAAGGAAATGCAGACGGCTACAGCCAAAATATTGGCATTGAATGATTCTCGCCAATGGTTGAACAAAAGGAATTAGAGATATTTTTATGATTTCCTTTTTCCTATTTCGATTACAGAATAGAAGAAATAAAACATTTGCTCAATAACGCGCATAGGACTGGAAGTTTACAAAAACACCCATAACGATTTGTAACAAGTATTGTTTACAAATACAACATGTTAGTTCAGATGTAAAGAAACTAAGGGTTATTATTTCGACTAATCAAAGTTAAAGTGCAACTAACCTGTTTTTGTTTTTTTCCCCGTAAAAACACCTAGGGCAACCGAGAAGAATAAAAAAAAATTACGGGAATTGATTGTATTGCCGAGTTTTTATCTGCCTTTGAATGTCGCGCGCAAATGGTCTACGACCGAGTATTTTGAAGACAAACGGGGGCCTGGGAAGTGACGTCACTCACGGCCAAGCTTTTCACATTCCTTTGCTTCGCTTCACAATCACGAGTCTGCAAAAATGTGTAAAAATATTTTGTAGATCTTGCAAAGTGAACGCCAAACAACATGTCAACTTTATACCTCTTTTTAATATGCATAAATCTAACACTTGACCTTGGTGCTGATCACGCAACCCGCTTATGCAACATCGTTCTCGTTTAATCTTTGGCTTTGGAGCAGTAAAGCTCGACCAGAAATGGCAGCAAAATATAAATAAGTATATAGTTCTGTATAGGCGTCCAAGATCTTGTTCAAATGCAAGTTTAAGCTCTTTTCGTTGCTTTGTACATTTGTACATAGTGTCCACGCAAATGACTGAACTGATATACACGAATATAATTTTAAAATCCCTGGGCGTGTAACATTCACCTATACAGAACTATATATTTATAATTTATATCTTGCTGCCATTTCTGGTCGAGCTTTACTGCTCCGAAGCCGGGTTGCGTGATCAGAACCAGGTCAAGTGTTAGATTTATGCAGAAAAGAGGTAAGTTGACATGTTGTTTTGGCGCTTGCTTTGCAAGATCCACAAAATATTTAACACGTTTTTGCAGACTTACCTTCGTTCTGTTAATCCATGGTTAACAGCTAGGTTTAATCCAATCCATTTTTGTGAAAATGATATTTTCAATAACCTAGTTATCGCTCTTATCGCTTCAGCAAGAACTGGACTTGAAAATTATGTTATCAGTTAAATGAATTTAATTGTATTGCAAATTAAAATACATACCGGCAAAGAAAAAAGGTTTAATCTGTGTGTTGTTGAAAAATTTACGAATTAAGAGGCCGTGAAATGCATTTAAACTGATAGCGAAGTGAGCCCAAATTCGAGTTGTAAACAAGCTCATTTTAGCGGTTTCGATGTCACTCGCTTCAATTCAATATATTTCTTACAGTTTCCAGTTTTGAAACAAAAGAAGTCGGTTTCAGCAGTCCCCAATAGATGTCTGATTTTCCTGACAAAAATTAAGGAATTTTTAAATTTGACGCAAAAACCCGTTGGTCGGTTCTTAGGCGGACTGCCTCTTAAGTACTACAAACTCAGTTTTTGTAAAAACTATCAATTATACTGATCTACGAGTCGCAGATGTCAGGTTTCTTTGTCATGAAATTCGAATGACTATAAAATGTTGGTTTGCAGTGGTAGTTTGTGGTAGTCTGCGGTTGATAAAGAAAAAACGTTTTGTATTTTTATGGCTTCCTTTTGATATACTTATATTTCATTTGTCGAAACATCCAAATAAATCTGAGACCTTGCTTTCCATTCTGCTATTTTTAGAGCAGTTTGGAAGATATATGATTGTGACGAACTGCTTTTTACTCTGCAAGTTTTGGGTATTGTATGTAGGTGAGAAACTAACAGATGGAGAGAAACGACCAGGTTGTAGTGGCTATAGAACAACGAGAAAATTATGACAAAAATACACTACGTCAAAACTTATGTGTTGCTTGAACAACAACATGAGTGATCTTGCTGAATATAAGTTATAATTACAAAACTGCTAATTTACTTGAAAATTTAGGTGAAAAGTCTATCATTTGTAGATGAAAAGCCACCCTGTCTAAAAGCTGCAATAAAGCGTTATTATGATTGTTATCATAATCATTATCACTTTCATTTTCATTATCATTACCATTATCATCCTTGATATTATTATTGTTATTGTTATTACCTTTTCCTAACTGTAGATTGGTCACGTCAGCATTCAAGAAAGAACAGATGCGTAGTACTAGCACTATTTTACCATTTTTACTCAAGAAACGAACAGATGGCATGTGATATTAGATATTCTTGACAATATAAAGATTCAACTTGAGTCCAAATGATATGTGACAAAACAATGTTTGTATTTATGGAACGAGTAAACAATTTGTATTAATATCTGGACTAATATGCTCTTTTCTTAATTTTGAAAGGAAGGTTTTTTTAAACACATTGAAACAAACTTTAATTTTTAGAAACTCTTTTTGTCAGCTGCAAGATAAAGATGATGTTTTAATTAATTTCAGTTTATTCAAGATCAGTTAAAATAATTGGGGTTCGGAAATAGAAGTAAATGTAACATTAGCTGTTCCTTGCTTTGTTATTACCGTAGAGAGGAAAAGAACAACTTTTGGATTCCAAAACTGCTGTGACATGGGAATTGCTGCCAAGTCTCGTAATCTATAGCGAGAAGATACAGGGCTCTATTGTCCAGTCGGACAAGAAATAAGGAATGATGAATATTGTGGTTTATTCTAAATGCGCCAATTAAGGTCATATCGTTATATATATATGTTTTATTCGAAGTCGTTTTTATCAATATTTCGTTAGAAAACCAGTGACAAAATTTCAGATTTAAGCATAAATTTGTATAACAACTCAATTATCTTTGATAAACCACACTGTTATCTGCAAGTTAAATCTCTTTACTTGAGAAACAAACAGATGGGGTGTGAATAGAATGAATAACATGAGACAGTGAGCACTTGAGGCAAAATCTTGATTTTAAAACGAAAGAACTTTACATTAACAATTAAGAAAACGAGCAGCAAAGGTTGTCAGGAATGTCCACTTCTTCTAAAGTTTACTGATCATACTACTTTCAACATTTCAAAGTAAAGGGCGAAATGGTTAAAGAAGATTAACCATACAAAACAAGATTTCGCGTGTGTTTGTTTTAAGAAAATGTAATCTAAAGCTGTCCTGGGGTTTTTAAATAAGAAAACATTACCAGCTTTTGTTTGTTTTTGTTCTGACCAATGAGAACAAAGGAAACATCGCCAAAGATAGCCGGGAGTTGGAGGACGAATACATATCGTAATAGGTATTTTGATTAACCAATGGCATTTCAGTATCGGATGACCAAACAGTATGTACAAAGAAAGAACAGTATGAACAAAGAGCGTATGTACGTAGACATTCATCATAAATTGAGAGTGAAACTGGCGTGTAAATGTTACAACATTGGTGTGAACTAAAGGGTGCTTTTTAAAAGTAAGTGGCAGTTTAGATTTGGTTTTAGATTTTTAGATCTGGTTTTGTGAAGGAAATATTTAGTGTATTACAGAATGCAAGAAATATGCAAAAGACTTCAGTGATTGGGGATCCTTGTCATTTCAACCTTCATATATTTATTTTCTTGGTTACAATCTACCTCAAGAAAAATTATCAAACAATTTTTGAGGTTTTTATGATGTTGCAAATAAGTTAAGTTCAAAAAATATGCAGTCAGATGTACATATCGTTACCGTAACAAAATGTCTATCATTAGTTAATAGAAACGACGTTAGAAAAAATGTCTTAAGATTCAAACTGAGATGGGTTGGAGCAATGATTTATCGGTATGATCAGTATACCTTTACGGCAAAACGGGTTTTGGTTTACTCAATTTTTCTGGCTTCTGCCTTTTCAGTTTTTTTTAATTTTATTATTTGAATCTTACTTTTTGATTTTTTACAAATTTTGAATTCAGCTTTTCCATTTTTCCCTCATATTTGAACGTGACTTTGAATTGAATTCGGCCGTTTTTGATGTATTTGTTTTGAATTTAGCCCTAGAATAATGCACTTTTCTAAACAAGTCCATTACGTTTTATTGTTCTTTTTAAAACTGCCAATATTATTTCTGCATGCTTCTGGAGATTTTGCTCTACTATATAGCTTCGCAGATTTTGCCATTTGATTTTCCGGTGTTTCATTTTATACTTTACTGTTTTAGATTTTGATGTGATTCAGTTTTCCTATAACATAAATTTGAATTTACTTATTCTTCGCAAGTTTATTTTGATTTAGACAAGATTTCTTATGAAGGGATACTATGTCACTTGTGAGTTCAGATTAGCAATATTCTGTTTAGCCTCAAACAATTTATTGAGATGCTCCGAATGCGTCAAGAATTCCTCGTTTCATATGCTAACGGATAAATTTTGCTTTAGTTCCGTTCCAAGCCAAGTCACTTTGTAGTGAGTCAATAAATCGTGAGCTATAATTGCAGTCATTAAAACCCATCACCAATAGTTCTTGATACGGAAACAACTTGGATTTCTTGATGTTACTCAGTGCCTTTCCAATCTGGTATACTACGGTTCTAAATCAGTTTGGACTTTTATGTTGGCCACAGAACCACTGCATAATATTTCCACAAACTGTTCTTTACTTGTTATTCTATTATCCTTACTTTTTGCTTTTGTTATTTCAGTTTACAAAGAAATAAAGAGAACTACCAATATGTTTTTGAGCCTCTAACTCCCAGGCTTTTTGTAAACAAAGGCTTAAGGGGGACGTTTTTGGCATCCTGCTATTTGATATTGCTTTTCACATTCAGACATCCTACACGCAACAAATTGAAAATGAAATTGTGATAATGGCAACAGTTGTTATGAAGATTTTCGATAATACTGGCAGCCGTCTTGGTTTTAAAAAAAATGAGCTATTGAAAAACAACAGTGTAAAGCAAACGTAACATTTTTACTTTGCCTTTTTTTGACTAAACTAACAATATTTAGCTACACTAATAACTTCTAAATCAGTATATAACATATTCCATTTTGAAAAAGGAATAGGTTTGCATGAAGTTTGCAACGTACGTTCCTCTGTTTCTTCGCAGAAATGCAGTTGTGTGCGGCACTGCTTTGCGCAGCTTACCTGGTATTTCTGGTCCCCAAAACGTCGGCAGGTCACTTCGATGGGGTTGAAAAAGAATTTAAAAATTCCGACGCCTCTCTCAGTGAAGAGATTCAAAAGCTTCACAAGTCCATGATCACGCTCTACCGCCAAGTCATGTTGCAGCAACTGTTTGCTGAAGAACGCATACGTTCCGAGGGCGACTCTGGCGTCAAGCAAGTTCGACATCATTCCGATGGCACACGGAATTACCACTCAGACTCGTACTCGGACCGCAACCGAATCTTGGCCATACATGACCATTCCAACAACATTCGCACGGTCGGGATGGGAGAGTTTATTGGCGTTCTCAACGGAGTAGAGTTTCGAACTCGCCACAACGACTACCGCCTATATATGCCCCACAGAACCAGCAAAGATTGGCATGCGGTGGAGCCCATTCCTTTTCCAGGTATTCCTCCCCAAGTTCTCAGTAAACCTACCATAAAAGAACAGATCACGGAGATGAGAGAATGGTTCAAGGCTTGGAGAGACCAGAATTCTACTGTACGCGACTACCGCAAGTACTTTAAGCCGATTCTGTGCTACCTAGAGGGTGCTTGGATAACATCTGAAAGTGGGAAAATCGAGGAACCGTTTAAGAGTGACCGACACTTCATTGACGCAAAAAGCTGGATGGACTTGCAAGATAAAATCCGCTTTACTGCCTACACGGGCCGAAAAGACAGAAACGAGAACTTTGCGTTTTTGCCGACAACGATCATAAACATTATCAACGAATCGATTCCCCAGTTTGCCCAATGGAATTACCGAATTCTGTGTCACCCCATCAGCCGAGATTTGCCTTTCAATAGGTTCCGTGTGGTCGACAACCTTCAGTCTCGCATGGCTGCCGGGCGAAGCTACACTCAACATTCAACCACTCGTGCAGCAAGATTTCTGCTAAACCCTTTTGATACGGATGAGTGGAAAGACGATGTCAACCACCAGAAATGGGGCTTGTTAGATGAACTTATGGGCGAAATCCCCGGTAAAGAGAATTACCAAGGAAATCTTGTTGACGAGTCGATGGGATACCCAGCCTACAGTCTGGACCCTTCCAAGCCAAAAACGAAACTAAACGCTGCGTATTACCACCGTAAGTTCAAAGTGGAGCACAGAGGAGCGATGGGACTGCAGACACGGAACCGGGGTTTCGCAGATGAAAACTTGTTCATGGCCAAAACACGCCAGTCCCACGTGGCTGGGATGTCGCTAGAAAGATGTCGTGGATGGATAAAAATCAATGGAAAATGGAAGAAAAACTGTGTCACTGACTTCGCGCAATGGTCATATGCATTTCCACTTGAGATACTATGGTTGACACCACTCAACGACTGGAACCCTTACAGCATCGAGTACAAAGGAAATGCTAACACTGATTACGGTAAAACGGTTACCGCTGGAAGGCGTTGGGGTGGTAGATCGCTGGATAGCGCGTACAATGGAAGTAACAGCAAAGTGTACTACCGCACACCAAGAGAGTTTTTTACAGACAAAAGGTTGATTAAAGATCCGGCTGACACGTCTCGCAAACGGTATGTCGGAGTATTGGACAGAAACGGGAAAATGCATTTCACGCGCTCTAGTGGAACAAGAATCTTCTTTCCTCCAATCGAAGGAGTGGGAAGCCTGCGCCAACGCTATCCCATCATGCCCGTCCACGGCGAAGGAAGCTCTGTCTGGAAGGAATTGGGGGCTCTAGAGGATATAGTGATGATGTCCGAGAAAAATGCGATCATGTTCAGACAGGGCTTTGCAGCTGCCAAGCTGGTTGATTCTTCTCTGTCTGATCCCATGCCCGTTGACTTGGTGATGGAACAATCGACCATCAATTCCATGGCACGTCACAAGCACGAGATCTACCTGACACCAAGGGAAGTTGTTCAACTTACAAGTGGTGTTGAAGTTTCTGTGTGGACCAACACAGCGGCCGGCCATGAACACCGCTTGAGCCTCCGGACGGATGGGGCGTCGTGGATCATAACCAAGTGTGATAACACTTGGGTGAGATACACTGCCTGTTTTGATGGACACGGCAAGAAGCTCACTGTGAAAAAGTAATACGTATCAGCAACGCATTGAGGGGTTTTAGTCATAGTTTTCTGCATGGCATTTGGTTTAGACAACTTATATTACTTGTAAGTCTTGCATTGTTTAAGATATCATCCATGCAAAACGGGATATAAACTGTAAACTCAAAGGGAATATATGAAATAAAGTTAAATAATAGTTTGCATTGTTCAGTGGCGAACTGTACACGTTTGACTTAATGCGTAACAAAAAGGATGGCGCTTAGGGTGACGTTTCATCTCTTTTGTAGAGAGTGTCGTAAACATTTTGTTTGAGAGTACCCCCTTCTCATTTTAATACCTTTTATCCTTATCGTGATAATGTATCTATCCATCTATCTATTTTTCTATCTATCTTTATCTTTTTTTCCATCTGTTTACCTATCTTACGTGGGAATCTCACGTTAAAACATAAAAGAGAAAGTTGCATTTTCGCGTGTTATGCTAAAAAATCAAGAGTCTTGTGAGTCATAAAAATCGCGTCGCTATATATTAATCCACAATGAGTCTATTCTGCTTTTAGTCCGTTTTCTTGTGAAGAAACAAGCGCATATCTTAGTGAATTTTGCACCTTGGAGTTCTGTCAATTATAGAAAGTGTCGACTAAAATAATACCCCTATCTAACTGTGATTTAATTACTTGAAATGAACTCGTACAAATAACATTTACAAGTTGTGTCAACCATGATGCGATCGAATTGTTAGTCTAGTGGTTAGGTAAGTGTACATGAATAGTAGTGGCGTCGAGTAGCGTGGGTTCAAATAACACAGTAGGCAAAGAAAAATTAAAGACCGAAAGAAGTCGGGCGTAGAACGGGTTATTCAATTTTTAATGGTATCGTTCCAGGTATTATTTGTTGTTAACCAATGAGCACACGAGCTTTTGTGCACGGATTTATATAAGGAAAACTGTGACTTATTAGCGTGCACAAAGAACGACTTTGCTTCAGGATGACGTTCAAAAATACATATATAACACAAAAAAAGGATGAACGTTAACAAGGAATTAAAATATTTACAAAACCTGTAGGTTCCACACGTTTTATTAGCAATCACATTGAGTATTTCATAGAAATGCGCAATATAAGCACTAAATATTATTATTATTAATCATATATGACAGTATTTCGCGATCGTTAAATTTACAAAATTCATACTAGACTCGCGGAAAAAAGCAGTTTTTCCCTAAAATCCGGTTGGATTACTGAACCGATCGATTTTTTTTCAAGAAAAGTTTGCCTCCTTACTTTAAAACCATAAATCAAATTAACGTTGCCCATCTGAAACAACATGAAAAAACATTAGAAACCTCAAAGTTGTTGCTAAGTTTGAAGCTGGTCATTTCAAATGCTGACCAGTTGTTTGCACATAAGAATTGCTAAGCGCCTGATTCCAGATATTGTATCGAGCCGATCTGAACCAAAACGATAGCGATGTTTTTGTGTCCTCGTCTATTGTCATTAATGTACCAACCAGCAACTTATAGGTCCTTGAGACAATAAACTGGTCTTTTGAAATCGGGGTGGTAACATTTGCATTACAGGAGTAATGTTTGCAAACAAAAAGCATATTGTATAATCCAAAAACAAAAGAAGCTGAAACATATCCTTGAACTAGGTTGCCTCTTGTGATGCATTTGCACTAAAACATCCCGAGCTACTGCCACTTGTCCATTTAACTAAAACTGTCTTTCTTGATGTATTATAAAATCTAAAGCATAACTGATCACTCCCTCGATTGCTACAATTTTTTTTATCTCTCGTGTGTGAAATTATACAAATCGATGACATAGATATATCCCCTAAAATGCCAAGCTATTTTTCTAACAAATCAGCCGGAGGGGGTGTCAATCGGACCAATGGTTGCACATAAAATATCAAGTTTTGGCATGTACGCAGCTTTGGGTTAGCTAATTACTTTCCATTACAACAATCAAGTTTTAATTAAGAACTGTTGCTATGGCAACAGTCGTTTCACAACATGTCTGCCATCTTGGAATTTTCGAAAACAAATTTTTAGCAAAATTGCTGCAAATTTTCGTAAACTTAGTAGAAAACATGTATTTACAGCCTCAAATAGTTAAATAATGAAGAATAAAATAGATAAGAAATTAGGGATCATTTCTGGTTTCTGGGAAATCACCCACCCACCATCCTATAAGCCTAAAGTTAATCCTAATCCCAACCTCGACTCTAACCCTAACCTAAGGGAGGGGTGGGTTGGACATTTCCCAGAAACCTGGATTGCCCTAATAAGAACCAATTTTGTCAGAATCTCGTTTTTGATTCAAACTTTAGTTTGCATAAATAATAAGTGATTATGCCACCCAATTAACGTCAAAAGATCTGTTCATAATTGGACTACAGGTACTGCAAGTTTCATTTTGATTGCTTCAAAGCTTCGGATTTTAGGTCGAAAAAACCTTGCGAGGTCATTTTAACCCCCGCCCCCCCGGCCGTTTAAGAGATATAAAAGAAAGGAGCAATTTGTAAAAGAAGATTTATCTTAATACTTCGCCAAGAGAGGCAATCTCGATCCCAGGGCTTTTCCCTAACACTTCTTAGGGAAAAGCCCCGGGATCCAGGTCGATAGAGAGGGGGACTTATTTATACAAATTTGGATGCCTAAAGGAGGGCTTATTAGAATGGGAAGCTTAATAGAGCGTTAACGGAATACGTTGTTATCAATTTGTACATCACTTTTTTTTCACAGACATTGTTTGTTTACTTTTTGTTGGACTGTGTTTGTATGTTTGTTTGTCATGAAACATAGCGTGCAAGGCAATTTTTAGCGCGTGGTCACTGCCTCTAGAAAGCTGCAGATGTTTTTGTGTCAGTCTAAAAAGGTGTCAAAATTGTCGACAAATGTTTTTGAAATATAATACTGACGCTTAGCGCTGATCATGACCGAGTTTTAAAAAAAAAATCAGGGAATCTGTTGTTTCTAACGCGTGCCATATATCGAAACGCATTGTCCTGCCAAATTCCCGCGGGATAATATTGAAAACAGAATTACCACAAAGATTTCATTTCCATGTCGATGATTACAGATAGGAATAAATAATAAAAATCCTACTTGAGACGACAATACGGTGGAAATGTAATTAAAGATCGAACAATATTCCTTGTTGAAATTATTTAGGATTTTGCTCAGCCTGTTCCAAAATTTGGGCGTTTGCCTATCCGAGAAAGACATGATTTCTAAAATCAATCAGGCATTCGTTCTCTTTCATTCGACGGTCACAGCCTTATCTGAAGCTACGGATAACTGGCCGGGCGTTTAATATTGATCAAGAAAACATTAATGCTGTGATTTTCTTAGACCTCAAGAAGGCTTTTGACACAGTTGATCATGAAATTTTATTATCTAAACTATTTGGCTGTGATATCTAAGGAAACTCTCATAAACTGTTCAAGTCATATTTGGATAACGTTATGTCAATGGTTCTCGCTCGGCGAATCGTCCTCTTAAATGCGGTGTACCATAGGGAAAGATTTTAGGTCCATTGTTGTTTTCACTAGACATCAATGACTTACCAAATTGTCTATCAAAAGCTCAGTCGAGAATGTGTGTAGATGACAATCACCTGGCATTTGCAAGTGATGATAAGGATACAGTTCATTGAATAAAGATCTTACTCAAAATGTGACGAAAACAGAAGTTATGCTAATTGGATGCTAATTGGATCAAGGCAAATCCAAAACTCTTTCAAAACCTCCATTCGCATCAATCAAGGCACCCTAATAGATCAAGTAACTACTACCAAATCCCTTGGAGTTTATACTGATGAAAATCTCTTAGGGTAACCATATCAACAAATTAGCCAAGAAACTTGCCTCTGGCATTGGAACTTTAAAACGGGTAAGATCATCTGTCCCTGATAGGACACTCCACATCATTTTCAAAGCCTTGGTGCAGCCGCACTTTGATTATTGCAGCATTGTGTGGGGAAATTGCAACAAATCTCTTTGCGATAAGCTACAGAAGCTCTAAATCATGCAACCAGAATTCAAGTTATACACTAATGCTGACAAAATATTTGAAAAACTCAATTGGAAAAAGTTTAGGATACTGAAAGAAAACTCCAAAGAGCTTTAATGGTTTATAAATCTTTAAATGATCTCACACCTGAGTATCTTAGCTCTAAGTTTACATATCGTAGAGACATTTCTAGATATATCTTGAGAGACTCCGTGAACAAATTGGCTGTTCCAATGCCTCACACCAACTATTTAAGAAACAGTTTCAGCCATAGTGGCGCGGTACTTTGGAATAACCTACCCTCCGATTTGCGGCAAGCAGAATCTCTGAGTAATTTTCGCAACAATTTGTTCTGCAGCAGTCTCTTTGAAGATTAGATCATATATACTAGTTATGCAATGCTTCTGAGTGGGATACCGTGGAATATGCCACGCGTCACTTGTATTTTCCGTATACACACGAGCCTTTAAGCGATTTCCCTTCAAGTCATTTTCTTACTAATTAATTTAATCTCGATAACTTGAACCCTCGCTATTTCCAACTAAATCCGTTCTCCTTTTAAGCCATTTTCTTATTAATTTACTCTCGATAACTTGAACCCTCGCTAAGTCGAACTAAATCCGTTCTCCCCTCAAGTCATTTTCTTACTAATTTACTCTCGATAACTTGAACCCTCGCTATTTCGAACTAAATCCGTTCTCTCCTCAAGTCATTTTCTTACTAATTTACTCTCAATAACTTGAACCTCGCTATTTCGAACTAAATCCGTTCTCCTTTTAAGTCATTTTCTTCTAATTTACTCTCGATAACTTAAACCCTCGCTATTTCGAACTAAATCCGTTCTCCCCTCAAGTCATTTTCTTACTAATTTACTCTCGATAACTTGAACCCTCGCTATTTCGA
>JAOEHT020021333.1:0-14652 GCA_025448195.2 Parazoanthus atlanticus | reverse complement strand
AAATAAAGCAACAAAGGTAAGTGTCCTCTTTTTCTCTGTTGCGTTTGTAGCTTGTGTCGTTTTTCTTGTTTTTGATTTCGCGCACATTCACATTACTACTTACTAACCGAGGGTGAGGTCTGTATACGGGAAATACTAAACTGAGGTCTTGCTGTATTGACCGAGCCATAGCGAGGTCAATGCGTCAAGGCCGAAGTTTGATATTTCCCGTACAGACTGAACGTCCGAGGTTAATAAGTATTTTATTATATGGCTTTTTTTCTTAAACATGCAAACGGAAATTTTCTACCTCGCACATCCGGTTATGCGCGTGCGTAGGTCATTAACAATAATCCGTAATGTTCGTGGGCATTACGGGGAATCAAGGCCGCTCAAGAACCAATCAGAACGTGCGAAGTATCTTTTCCATATAATAAAGCCACAAAATGTTTTATATTGACATTCTATTTGTTGCAAAGGTTTCTTTGTTTTATAGAATTGCTTTGATCGTTACTCTTACCGGTTTTGAAAAGTGGCAGCTTTGTATGACTTACCCTTTAACCCTTATTTAGTTGCAAAAGTGTCAAATGACAGGTTACTAGATTCTCACTAATTGTCTTCATACATTGCCTATTAATAAGTTGGGAGAACTTTGCATTTCATCTTGGGGAGTTTGAGGTGGTGACCAATTCCCCTATTCTCCAAACTAATCAACGTTTACTGATACTGGTACGGTAAGGAGAAGATAGATGTTGATAAACTTGATTGGGGCGGGGGAGGAGAGGGTTGATAGAGGTTGGGTTTAAATGGAGGAAATCAATCATTACAAGTATCGATTTCCTTAAGCCATTAACAGATCACCGGATCCACTTATAACAAATATCAGATCAATCAAATCTTCACAATATGAAAAATCTGAAAGTGCCTTTGAGTGCATGTTTAATTAATACAATACTTTAAAATTGATTAATTTATTGGTTGATTAAAACTAACAAGACACAGTGATTTCGTGAATTTTTACATAATAAATATATTTAGCTGAAAAGTCCTTTGAATCCGTGTTATAAAACAACAAAGTCAGTGAAAAAACATTATAGAAAAATATAACAAACAGTGATTTTATAGCTATATCACATAAATCTTTGCATGATATACACACAGAAGTAATCTTACAACAATCTTCTCTTCTTATTCGATCCATATATAATTACATCCATATGCGATATGATCAAAATACTCCAATTATTATTAAAAGTGCCATAGGTCGGTGGAATATCTAAACTACCTCTTATTTGATTAAAACAGTCACTGCCTGTCAATTCAGAACGTTTTTAAGCAAATTTCTTGCGAGGAATACATTAAACGTATGTAGTGTTTGTTTTTGAGTTCCATTGTCGCTCTCAGCATCTACGAATGTCTGATAGTTGACAAATATTTTAAGCCTGACTGAATCAGAGGTCACGCAGGACAATCTCTTTTGACAAATATGCGAACTATCACTTACAGCAGAGGTGAGAGTAAATTTATGTTGAGCTAAGTTCTTTGTTGCCTTTCAGACGCCTGCAAAAGCTGTGCTATTTTTTTTACCCAGAGGGATAGGTGAAGTACCCGTATATCAAGGTCTATTAGTCTGTTTTCAAGAGAAGGTTAAGATAAGCGGTTAGGTGGACAAAGTTCAGAGTCTTTCGTTCCCAACGTCTACAAAGGTCTGCCTCTATATTTCTGGTGCGTAACTTCGCTTGACGCTTGTGTGTGATCGCGTGAGTTGCTTCGTTTATTCACAAGATTTACCATGAAAGCCATTCTGATGGCGTTGGTCCTGTTGTCTGTTCATTTCTCCCAACAGGTAAGTACATTTTCAAAGATCTTGTTTAGTAAGAATCCGTGCTGTTAATTGACAAAAGTCTGGAACGTTATCACACTCATGTCAGGTAATATGTTTCTGCAAGAAAATTATTATACAACGTCTTTCGAAAGTATACGCAAAAATGGTGAAGTTAATATACTTTCTCTGGGTTTGAAAAACCAATAAATCTTGAATGAGTAAACAGTTATTTCGATACCGTTCTGCTTGACCACAACATGGAGTTAGATTAAATTTAATTGTAGGTTTGATGGCACTTTACGAACGCTCTTTGTTTATAAATGTCAACAAGGAAATTATTCTGCATCGTTCTTGCAGAAAATTGTAAAGCCATTACCAGCAGAAGGCGGTGAGGAAGGCCAAAATGATGGAGAAAACCAACAAGGTAAAAACTTAAGTTTAAAGCAACAAGAATGCTTAATCTCTGAATCAGAAGTCAAATGCCCCAAGCCTGGTTATCAAGCTCTGGAGGCCAATGTAATTTACTCGATCGTCATTATCATGACATCATACTTTAGTGTGTATTTTGTGCAAAATAAGCTCCAACAAAGTTTGCTATTACTCTCAGGGTGACTTTCCGACAGAAATCTAACAAGTAGCGTCAGTTTCTGGGTAAGTTTTAGCAACTTTGAAAGAACAGACGAGTATTTCAATCTGCCCTGACAGTGTCAGGGAAAAACAAAGTTGTTTTCACCTATAGAAATTTCAACACTGCACAGACGTCTATCAATGGTTCGATTGTCACCTTTTATTGTATTCAAATTAAGAGTCGAATCACTCAACTGTTGGGGTATATAATCATACTCCAGTCGCAGCAGCCTGTTCTATTATTTTATAATTTAAAAATGTTTCTAGCTTAAGATAAAAAAGCGTTTGTAACGCTGAGAAGTCTCTTGTTTGCGACTAAAGTTCTGTAGGCATTTGTTACGTAGTTTCTCCATATTGTTTTGGCAATGAAACTCAGATAAAGTTTGAGAATATACAAGACTGAATGATATAGAATTCAGTGGTAAATCATATTAAAAGAAACCTAAGTATACCGTTTAAACTCCGTGTGTTGATTAAGCTTAAAACTGATGAGCTGTTTGACATGCAGAAGCTGACAGATGTATTTGAAAAAGCAATTTATCTTACAGCACCTGCAGCAACAACTCGAACTCTCGAGAACAGCTCCAGGAAACGGCTTTTCAGCTAAGCCTAGATATTAATGTTGATAATTACGTTACTGACCCTGGTTTATAACATTTCTTGATGAAGAAATATTTGTGACGTTAAAAGAGACAATCTCGAGGCCCGATGAATACAGACGCAAACAGTTTATCTCGTAGCTTTTATTACTAACACTGGATATGTTTGGCAGTTTGGCTTTTGATTAGCGATGATTCCGATCCAGAAAAACAACAACAACACATCATATCTGTACAGTTTGGTTACTTTTTTGAACTAAATGTCGGGCCAGAACTTAGGTTCGGACTAAACTATTCTCGAAACTCCACAATGCGTTAAATTTTAAATCAAAGTTAAAATCCAATCATATTTGGTGCTAGCTGGTGGTGCCAACCTTCAGCACTTTCTTGGTGCTTGCGTTTGACAAGAGTTGCTTTTATTTCAAGTAATATTCAATTAAAATTCCAATACTAAATGGAACCGTGTTTAGGGTATGTGCATGTGTATGGTAAACGTTAGAGTAACCGGATCAGATATCTTCATCGTCTAGTTTACATTTCCCCTGCAGAGTCATCGCCGACACCAATGACACCAGACATCCCATTGTCTAAACCTGGTAAGTGTTGGTGAAAAGCTTTTAAATTGGTAATACATAAGTTTAACTTTACTAGGCATTTGACCACCATCCCGGACCCCTCCCCTACTTCAACTTGAGGCACAATCGAGGCAAAGCCTCACTATACACACTAGACTATGTGGTGATTTCCTGCGGAACGTCTTGCATTTTAATAGGCCGATTTCTGCTGAAATCATTTCTTTGCATTTCAACTTTACGAAAACAAAATTTCGTTGAATGAACAAATGAATTAGTAAGGAAGAGAATATCAGAAATAATTATCAGGCCAAGTCTCACGGATTAACTTCGAAAGTTCACCCGAGAAACCTGCGTTTGAAGTTGGGAATTATGCAAGGAGCTATATTATGAGGAAACGTACGTACGACATTTTTGACTGGGTGGCAAAACTTGTCCCCAGCGAAAAACCCGATATATTTGTTTTAAACATGGCAAACTTCGAAAACAGATTTCTCGGTGGTTTTTCTCTCAAACAATATAGAACTTGACAGAATAATTAGTCTTTATATGCTTCAGCCCGAATCCCGTGATAGTCTTTGTTTTTTCGTCCAACAAAGTTGCTTTCTCTATAGTTGTGTGTTACGAGCGCGAACGAGAAGATGTTCGCAGCCGGCTGATTGCATGGTTGAAGTCACAAGAGGAAACCGAGGCTGTAGAGGGTTATAACAACCTGCTCAGAAGATACTTCGATAAGCTGGACAAGAACAATGACACCAAGCTGGACGCCATGGAGTTCCTGGAGCTGGTAGAAACAAATTCAACTGTTGAGGAGGTGCGAAATAACAAAATCGTTGTTACCACTGTTTTCCTTGCTAAGCGATCTCGAAAACAAATTTCTAGTCTGGAATTTTGTTTTGGGCTTCCATCAATGAAACACAACAGTTAACCGACTGTGTGTCTGAAGAAATAAGTAACAAAAATAATAATGCTAATGATAACGATAGCAATATCGATAAATGGATAGATCAGAACAGTGATGGTATTTATGAGGATACGGGCAACGCAATGTAAAGTAATGATAATGTTTATGTAATGTAATAAAATTGGTAATGGTAATGATGTTATCGGCAATTTATTGATAATGTAATGGTAATGTTATAGTAATGGTAATGAGGTTATCGGCAATTTATTGATAATGTAATGGTAATGTTATAATAATGGTAATGAGGTTATCGGCAATTTATTGATAATGTAATGGTAATGTTATAATAATGGTAATGAGGTTATCGACAATTTATTGATAATGTAATGGTAATGTTATAGTAATGGTAATAAGGTTATCGGCAGTTTATTGATAATGTAATGGTAATGTTATAATAATAGTAATGAGGTCATCGGCAATTTATTGATAATGTAACACATTTGGTAATATTATAGTAATGGTAATGAGGTTATCGGCAATTTATTGATAATGTAATGGTAATGTTATAGGTAATGGTAATGAGGTAATCGGCAATTTATTGATAATGTAATGGTAATGTTACAATAATGGTAATGAGGTTATCGGCAGTTTATTGATAATGTAATGTTATGGTAAAGGTTTACGGTAATGGTAGTGATGTTAATAGCATTGTAATGGTAATGTTAATTAATTAATTATAATGTTAATGGTAACGATGTTAGTGACAATGTAATGGTAACGTTAATGTTAATGTAACGGTAATGGTAATGATGTTAATGGCAGTGTAATGGTAATGTTATTGTAATGATAATGATAATGATAATGGTAATGGTATGATTAAGGTAAATGTAATGGCATGATAATGATAATGATAATGGTAATGTTAAGTGCAATTTAATGGTAGTGATGATGATAATGGTCATGGTAATTTCAGCTGTACAGAAGACAACACATCGTTTTTCAAAAATAAATACTAAAACAGCAACTAATCGTCAGAAGGATTCCTAAAATGTGTGTAATTCTACTATTGGTTTAAAGCAACCTCACAAATAGCAAGAAATAAAAATATATTACGCAAAAAATCCCAGTAAATCTTGCTTCTTTTGAAACTTGCAAGAATACTTTTGCTGCAAAAAAGTACTAGTTCGAGGCGCCATCTTGAAAATTTACTTACGTTTTTACCTCCATTTACGCATTCCTTCTTTAATCTCCTTCCCGAACCCACGTTTCTTCCTGGTCTGCGGCAGAAACGAAGGATCCTGGGAGAAAGTTTGGGCCGGATACTTGTTCCGAGAACTGCCTTATATGGCATTTCCACACTATATTGCTAAGTGCTTGGCTGTGTATCGTTGAATACAACTACCTCGAATGCGCTAGTGAGAGGTTTATCCGCATGCCAGGCAAAATCGTGGGCTCGGCATAAAGATTGTTCCGACCTTTCTTAAGTCGTTTCTCACCAATACGGTTCCATTGTTGCCAGGCCTTGAGCGGCTCGGAAGACGAGTACATCAGCCCAATCCTACGGGGCCTGTGCACTGACGCTCTGATCGCTGCCACAGATCTCGATACTGACTGGAAACTTAACATTCACGAGTTCTCGAACTGTTTGAACCCAAATTTCAAGCTACCAAAGAAAGGTGAGTACTGTAGTACAAATGGAAGGCGTATACACTTTTTTTATATTAAGAACAAACCTAATAAGAACATTGAGGCTCAAATCGCCTGAAAAATAAGACTGACAAAATAAGATCAAACTGAGGCTGAAAAAAAATTAATTCAAGATTTGTATGAGTTTAATATAAGAACAAGAAAAAAAACACAGCCAATAAGAACAAAATAGGAACATTTTGAGCCAGAAATTGTCAAAAAAAATAATAAGAACATTGAGCCTGAGCAAAATTTTACTGTTTCTTAATTTTAAAAAGTGTACTTAATGAATTGTCATGACAATCAGTCATCCCAAAAAACGCTGAATAGTGATGTCGTGAAAATACAGTACGACAAGTTACCGCCTTCTTTTGTGCGCTTACAGTAAACAATCCATTAATCGCGCCTATAATGCGGGAGCTTTAAATTTCCCAAATTTAAATTTTGTTAAATTCAGTAGCAGCTTTGGTATTCAAAATGCCTTGGTTGTGTGGCGAAGATCTACTGATTAGTCTTAGTATTTTGCCTTTTACGAATTGTGCTTTCCAGAGGTCAACCTTTTTCTAAAAATACTGACCCTTTCTAATAAGAACAACTTTATAAGAACAATGAAGTTCAGTTCGCCCAAAATTTAAGAACAATTTAAGAATAATCTGAGGCTTGAAAGACTCGGAGGCATAACAATCTTTCCGGCAAAATAATGAAATTCGTTATCTATGCCCGAGTCAGTAGCTTTACATGTATTGTTTTTCATGCTAAAATGTTTAATCATGCAAAACTGATTACTTCAAATTAATTAGTGAAATAAGAATAGTTTAAGAACAATTTGAGGCTGAAACGCCCAAAAGATTAAGAACAGTGAGCCTCAGGCAAAACATCATGGCTCTTATTTCAAGAAAGCCATAGCTGTATAGTATAACAAATGTTTTACATTCAATTGAAACAGGATGCGAGCTGGAGAGCAAGATGTATGACGATGGGGCTGAGTTCCCCACGGACTGCAATAGCTGGTGAGATCCTTTGGTCATGGAGATTGAAAATAGTGCAGTAAAAATGACATTTTTTTAAAAAATTTTCGACTTATCAAAATTGTTGTAGCCTCTCGGTACTTTCATAGAACCCTCTAAATAGTTCAACCCTGGCAAAACAGTTGATGTCTCCACGCAGCTTATGTTTTAGGGTTTTGGTCAAATTTCAAGAAAGATAAAACCGATAATTTAAGAAAAGAAGTTGGTACTAACTTCAATTTTCCCAACTCAAATATATGTTTTTTACAACCTCAAATATAAACAAAATATTGACCCTTCAACATAAACGAATTAACAAAATGGAATAACCTTTGATTAAGGACAATGGCTATGGAAAAGAACAAAGATGACATATTAATTTCGTCCCGAAATGTTTTATTTCTTTTTCAATTTTTTTATTAACTTATGAACTGTTACATTCTGCAGTGTGTGCGCCTGTGGTCACTGGGTGTGTACAGCGCTTAACTGCGAAGGTATGTTGTCCAGTGTTTTGCAGCCGAGGAAGATGGCCGCGACAGTAATTGTAGTATTTCATGAAAAACGCTTTGGCACAACCAAGGGCGGCTAGGTACTAACAATTTTCATGCACCATGTATGTCCTCCACAATCCATCAAGAAAGCCAGTCAATTTCATAAATTCCAAAAACTGAGTCTCTTAAAAGCCAACTTTTAGGGACAAACGTCGATTTTAACAAATTTGCAAAATCACTAAAAACTGGAGGCTAAACCTCAATTTGAACTGATGACCTTTTATTTTTTATTTTTTTAGTCGTTCCATTCACGGTAAAGCCAACTAATACGGACAAACCCCGTCGGATTTCTTGACATATGAAGTTTATGTCTTGAACCAATAATGTTAAGGTCCTTCGCAAAAACCAACTTTTAAGGACAAACCTGGTCGGGACTATCGAACGAAAAGCCACAAATTTAGGACATACATGGGCCGTTGAAAATAGGGGAACTTTTCCGCCCTTGGCCTACATTCATCCAGCACGAAAAGAAATATATACAATTTGTTACAGCTTAAAAATAGAAATAAGAAAGCAAAATTCTCCATTTATTCTTGACTTGACTGTCATAATATATTGTTACACGATGACGAGGACCTATCCACAAGCTCTCATGAAAATATTTCCGTTTTGCATGCAACGTTATAAGTTCCTTTGTATAGTTTGATTTTTGTAAACAAGTAGGTTTAGTTAATGCGAAAAACATAATGATCAGCAAACTTATTATTTTGGCGAATACGTGTTTTACTCAACAGAGTAAGGACTGAAGCCTGCACACGATCTGAAGTGTTGTTGTTTATACAAGAGAAAATTCGGGAACGCGAAATATTTTTAAATGTATTTATTCCTGCCGGATTATATCGTAGCGGGCAAAAAACAATTTATTTTTATAATACCGTGGATCTAAATTGGATATACTCCCTTTTAGGTGACTCGCTTTTTAGACTTTATTGTCAAGGCATAAAACTGAGAGAGCAAAACATTCGAATAAACTGCTTCGCCAATTAAGTTTTGCCGTGAATCCTACTTGAACTGCTTGAAGCTTTAATTTGGGATTAAATTAATAATGTACTCAGTGACAATATCATTTTGTGGAAGAATTCCTCGACCTCAAAAGAAGAAAGTAGAACGAATTTTGTCAAAAATTGACAAAATTGGCCCAACATGTCATATGATCTATTTTTCTGTTGCTATATATAAAATTTCGCAGTTTATAGCCCCTAAAACATTTTTTGGTCAGTTGTTCTGCGTACAACATGGCATCTTGATATAAGTGAACAGCAAGCAAGCCTACATTCATCCAGCACGAAAGGAAATATCTAAGATTTGTTGATAATAATAATACTAATCTTTATTTTTCATGAGTAACAGTAAAAACTGAATTATTCTGGTTTTACGTTTACATGAATTTAAAATACTAAATAACTAAATTATTGGTAAAATTGCATATATTGCTTGTTGGAATAAAATAGTGTAAAAACCCGATATAGTATTGGTTAAAACTAAACCTTGCTGATTGAAAGCCAATGAGGAAGCTACAATAAAAATGTCTTTAAGACGTTCAGTACTACAAGTAGGAATTAAAAGAGAGTTTGTTCTTCTTAGGCTGTAATTTGTTTTTCTTGCATGTAAATGAGGGACTAGGCAGTGCAGTTTGTGATCAGGATTCAGCATTTGCTTAAAATAGATGAAAGGAAAGCAAAATCATTATCAGTTTATTCTTAGCTGGACTCTCATAATGTATTGTTACACGATGATGAGGACTTATCCACGAGTTCTCATGACTGAAATATTTCTGTTGTGCATGCAACGTTTATATAGTTTGTTTTGTAAACAAGTTGGTTTAGTTAATGGTAAAAACATACTGACCAACAATTTATTTTTGGGGCGAATACGTGTTTTGCTCAACAGGGCAAGACTGAAACCTGTACTTATATATAGAGAAACACGATCTTTCGTTTTGTTGTTTACAAAATGAAATTGGAATTCGAAACATTTTTTAAAACGTTATTATGTCTGAATATATTGTAGCGGGCAAAAATAATTTCTTTTTGCAACATCTTTGATCCAGATTGGACATACTTAGCAAAAAACTAAGTGACAAAACATTCGAATAAATCGTCACCAAGTTCAAGTTGCTATGATACCTACTTGAACTGCTGGAAGCTTTTTAAGGCTATCTTAAAAGATGGGATTAAGTTTGAATAACTCGCTAAGGCATATTTTGTCAACATCATTTTATGGAAGTATTCCTATGCCTCAAATGTTTGTATAATTCGTCTTAATTCTGTATTAATAAAACTGATGTAATAAGAACAAAGTGTTGAAAATGAACTCACGTCATATCGTGAAGCTTGCTGTGTTTTATTACTGATTAACCCTTAAAGGTTTAGGTTTTTGGAGAAACACCAAATTTTCACGGGGGAGGGGGGAAAGGGGCTATTTGGACCCCCCATGATTTTCAAAATGGCTGCAGATAAAAGCTGAAGAATATAGAATGCTTAAAAAAAGAACAAAGTAGAACGATTTTTGTCTGAAAATTGACAAAAAAAGTCTAAGATATCTATTTTTCTGTTTCTATTTATTTTGCAGTTTTATAGCCCCTAAACGTTTTTTTCAGTCAGTCGTTCTTGTGTACAATATGGCATGTTGATACTGAACAGGAAGCGAACCTACATTTATCGAGCACGAAAGAAAACATATAATGTTTGTTACAGCTTAAAGATAAGAATACAGCAAACTTTCAGTTTATTCTTGTCTGGACTCTCATAATATATTCAGTGTTACAAGATGATGAGGACCCATCCACGAGTTCTCATGAAAATAATTCCGTTGTGTATGTAGCATTTTATGTTTCTCTAGAAAGTTTGTTTTTAATAAGCAGGTTTAGTTAATCCTTTTGGGCGAATATCGCGCTAAATAGCCTTAGCGTATATTATGGAAGAGTTGTTCAGCCTCAGTTGTTTGTAAATTCTTTCCATTTCTGTAAATACAAAAGCTGCCGAATTTTAACCCTCTCTCTCAGGTGGTATTTTCACCCCTTCCCTCTCAGGAGGGGGCGGGGGTGTTGTATCAACCCCCCTCCCTAATTTAGCTAATTAACTATCGACTAACTTGAAACTTTGCATGCACAAAGCAATCTTAGTCATAGTTATAAATCGATAATTAGTTTAACTCTAATTGCTAATAAATTTGCATAATTAATTCATTTACGTCGTGACCTTGGGTTTCTTTTGGTACAAAAGTAAGAAAAGCTAAACCGCTCTGATCTCACGAAGACGTAGTAATTCTATACTACAAAAACTTTTACTAATATTTAGGTATTATACCAGAGTATATCTGTATCTATATCAAGCTTTTTACTTCAGAATAATTCTGCTTTGCTGCTTTTCTCGAAATGAATTAATCTTGCATATTTTGGACAGGGACAAATTGTAAGTTTTTGCATGCATTCTGTCCTAGCTCATCAAAATTCGAGTTGGTGACAAAATGACACCATTTACAAGTAACGTTAAAAATGCCAGGACATCTTTTTCACCTTGAAGGCATTGATGCAAACCTGACAATACCATACATTCAGTTCAACAAAGAGTATGTACGCCTCAAAATGTCAGCTAAAATATTGAAGGGAAAACTATTTACGTTTCCACGACAAGTTACCAAAACATGAAGCTAGTTTTAAGAACCTGCTACCATTAACAATTGTGCTTTCTCGTTTTTCAATTCACGATTCCCTCTATAAATTAGTATAATAGAACGCGCGCAAAGCATTGTGGATAGAGTGGTATCAAAGTCCAAAATCAAAACGGCGGACCGTAAGAAGACTCATTTTGCTCCTTCTGACCCGTGCTAGAGCTCTTAGAAGAGCTTGGATCAGAGAAATCGCCATTTTGATACCACTCTATCCACAATGCTTTGCGCGCGTTCTGCTATAGAGGGAGTCGAGAATTAGCTTTAGCACTTTAAAATACTACATTACAAATTTAAAATACCTAAAGGAATATAAAGAAGTGTTAGGGGGTTCCGCATCAGGCCTCTCAAATTACTTTGGTCCCTATACATACTGCTTCGAACCGTGGCGGAATTGGTTGATCAAAGATCGTTTAGTGGATTAAGATGTGTCCTAGTGTTAATGCATGTGGCCTTTTCTCATTTTCTGATATATTTTTTGTGGTACTTTGGAGGGAGGGCATCCATGCCAGTGTGCAGTTTTAAAATGTCGATCCATTTTTTTAACAGTTTGATGGTTACTTTTTTGCATACTTGTTGAAAAATCAGCTTGTTTTGTATACATGCACTTCTGGAAGGTGAGAGGGGATAGCAAGAAAGGTTGTGCTTTGTTCACTGAAAAGTGTTAAACTTAAGCTGGAACGTATAAACCTAAAACGGCGACCTCTTTACAGTGAAATAGCAGTGTTTGTATTGTGGTTTAGATGGCGGACCAGCAGCAGGAGCATCAACGGGAGTCTGAGGGTCTCCTGGACAACATCAGAGAGCTGAGGAGGGAGCTTCAGCTCCAAACCCTCCTCATGGACAGCTTCATCCCCCAAGAGTTCCAGGTACAGTGATATATCGAAGGGCAGCACTTCAAATTTGAAATAACTCAGATTTCAAGGTCAATTACTTTTTTTGAGTTCTCGGATATAAAAAGATCTTTTATACTCGCGTAATTTAGTTACCTTTTAGTCATTTTTTAAAATTGCGTTTGGAGAAGAGGTAGATACATGTAACATGCGATAAACTGCATGTCTGGAATAAACTGGAAACTGCGTTTGAAAGTAAACTTTCTGTATTTTTTCCTAGGAACTTATTGAGCACAATGTGACGTGGAATGAGGAAATTGGTGAATGGAACTTGGTAAGTTGATATTATTGCTATAAAATCCGTTAAACTAGCTTTTTAACGGTTCTTTAAAGACAAATTGGAAGGCTGCAGACATATAAATAAAAACTTCGCAACTATTTTAATCCAGACAGAAAGTCCTACGTTGTTATGATCCAAGATTTTGGTAAAGGTCATTTCATGTAGCATGATGGTTCCTCTGGACACCAGCTTCATCACTACGTTGTCGACTCTGAATAAAAAAACAGAGTGCTACGGTGTTTAGAAATTCAGGGAAACTTCCAAATTGGAAAAAATCCCGGAGAAGTCAGGCAAGTTTGGTTTTGAGCCATGGTCAAAGCCATCGCAAATTTCAGAGAACTTTGAAATTAATATCTTTGGCAACCCTGTTAAAGAATATAGTTTTCTTTTTGCTGTTCTGTGCCAGCGGTGGATAGTATTCAAGATAAGAGCAGATACCTACGTTCAGAATGTTTTGCAATTAATTCTGTGTGTGTGTGTGTGTGTGTGTGTGTGTGTGTGTGTGTGTGTGTGTGTGTGTGTGTGTGTGTGTGTGTGTGTGTGTGATCAGGGAAATTCAGTCAGGGAAAAGTCAGGGAATTTCGAAATCAGATTTAAGTGGCAACCTTTAGAATTTGTAAACAAAACGTTTTGGAACAAACTGTAATGATCAAATCATGTGTGCACGCCATTTTCGGAAATTTTTGGAAAAATTCCGAGAGTGCTCAAGACATTTTGGCGGTTTTGTTTTATCCAAAATGCGGCAGAAGGTTGGTTTTGAAGGTTTCATGTGTGCTGGCATTCTGAAATAGAGCCTTTTGCTTGAAATGATGGTCAAATTCTGAACTGTTCTGTGGATCTTTTTTGCAGAGGTGTGTTGCATACACCGGTAATAACATGAGAAAGGCCACGCCCAGCCCTGATCCTAAGGACAAACAAAAAGAGGTGCGTACTTAGCATGTTGTGCTGTTGTTCTCTGTCTGAATCAAGTGCGTATGTGTGCGTGGTGTGCGCTTGTGCTGCACAATCTGAATACAAGCTGAAGAAAGGACTAGTCAACGTAGCTAGCGCTAATAGGAGAAGAGAAAGGGACTTTCATAACTTTAAACAGAAAGTGAAAATTAATGCATTATTATATTTGATCATGATTATACTGTCAAAGCTGCTTTTCTCTATTGGAACTTAATGAAAATGTACTTTCGTGAATACCAGCCAACTACAAACACGTTCCTAATTTTATTGCTTAAAATATTAATTACAACATTAGAATTTCCTGAAAATAATATATGCGTATATTTATGAATATTAAAACACGAAACTATTTTAGCTGTCATCTACAGAACTTTCTAGAATGCAAAACATTAGGTATAAAAGCCGACCTGTAACAGAGTGCTCAGGGCAGATCAGAGTTGAGAAAACTGCAAAGAAATAGGAGCTGTCTAAAGTCATACAAGCGATCAACTTAAGAAGAACCTTGCACATGTGTTAATTAGTCGTGATGTCATAAAGAGGAAATATGGTCGAAGAAAATCGAGCCAGAACCCTGAAAGACATTACAACTTGTTTGTTTTAATACTTCCAGCTTTCAAAAAAGCTAGAACCGAGTTTTCGACCAATGTGTTTTTGGTTTATGTTTTTACTGCCATTTTTCCTGAATGAAGATATTGACAGGTAACCTCTGGCTCTTTACCCGTTTACAGAATGAAGCTGATATCTCCAGTGTGTACCTGAGCTATAGCCCCATTGGGTATTCCATGGGTTCGTCTGGAGAGCCGTCCAGACCCAAGAGCAGCAGGCCTAAGACGGCCAGGACCAAGACAGCAAACCGGCCTAAGTCATCCAGAAAGTACGTGTTCTTGAACGTCGATAGTACTAGTGTGACGTCGCTAGACAGCGTGACGTTGCTAGGCAGCGTGACGTTACTAGTGTGACGTTGCTAGACAGTGTGACCTTACTGTAGGGACCATTCTATATTTATGAGGGCTGGTTGGATTGGGGGTGGGTCACAATTTTAAAAACGATCCTTGGGGGTGGGCCAACACATTTTTGCACAAAGAAAGGGGGTGGGCCAACTTAAATTT
>JAOEHT020021224.1:0-14653 GCA_025448195.2 Parazoanthus atlanticus | reverse complement strand
TAAAACCCTTAACTTTTGTATATTTTTCTTGCTTTTTGCAAGTTTGTGAGCTTGGTTGGCGTTTTTCCGACATGTCTGCGTGTATGCATTTGCGTATGTGTACGGTATGTGCACAAGATGTGAATGTAGGTGCAGGTATGTGTACAAGCACGTGTACTCAGGATCCACCAAAATCTTGGGAATACCTGTAGTGGACGTCCGTCTGCTGCTTGTCTTCCTTCATCCCCTCTATCCAACTGAAGAGCAACGAAAGCAGCTGTCAGTCGCTGCACCGTTAAAAGGGGTGCATCAAGGTATGATTGCAGCTCCAAAAAGGGCATTAAAGATACAAAAATAGCAACTACAGCAAAGAATTTAAGCACAATTCTGCACAGGACACTGTACGGATAACGGATTACAGCTTGAGTGCTGCAGGTAAGATCGAACATGAATTGAAAATGACTTTGATAAAGATATGAAACATATATAATTTTATTTTTTTTCTTACGTGGAATGAGATGCACTGTTTATATAATCATTGTTTTAATATCATGCTTACAATATACACTCAAACTCAGTAAAAGTTTTTAGAAAGAATCTTAAAACAAATTTTAATCAATATACAATACATAATACTATCTAAGCCGGTTATCTCCTTACAGCTTGCACCTGAATACTGATCCAGTAACTACTAACCCATCTTTATCTGTTTTGCTCAATAAAACATACAATGTATTATGAGGCAGTTTTCTCGTAAGCCTTATGGTTTCTCTTAGCCCCCTCGCCATAGAACTGTTGTATGATGATGATTATTATTATTATGATGATGATGATGGTGGTGATGATGATGGTGGTGATGATGATGGTGGTGATGATGATGGTGGTGATGATGATGGTGATGATGATGGTGGTGATGATGGTGGTGGTGATGATGATGATGATGATGATGGTGATGATGATGATGATGATGATGATGATGATGATGATGATGATGATACTGGCTTTAATTTGTTTTAGTCAGGGTATTCACCTTCAGTACTAATTAATAAAATACTGTTATCAACGGGAGCACTGACTTTTAAGACTCAACGCTGTTAGTTTTCTTCTTGTGGTAATACATTGAAACATATAGCACACCTATATCTGGGCATTAAATGCTTTACTTGACTTGAAGTCTCAAGTCAAAGTGTGAAAGAATCAAACACAACCTAGATTCGTACCCTTTGATAAAGATGTCACTGCACTTCTCCCCCGTCAAGAGGTTGGCCTCCTCGAGAAGGACGTCCTCGGTGTTCCACACAACGCACCGCAACTCGTATGCTGCTGGCTTCCTTGGGGTGATCTCCACAGGCGCACCAGGCGATGGCATGTCCATAGGGAACATGTCCACCCACATCTCCAACTTGCCCTATGCACGATTTGAAGAAGAAAAAAACTAGCGCAAATTCCCAAATGTAGCTAAATATGTCACCTTATTTTGACTGAAAGACAGTTACAATTTTAAGTTTATTTCGAGGGACATATTGCGCTGACTGACAATCCAACATTCATTCCCGCGGCTTTCTGGCCTCTGCAACATTGCGAAGACAATGTCGAACAAACTGAATTTTAGCATTCCAGTCTTTACGAAAATGTGAGCATGCGAGTACTTAAGAACATTCTGCAAGCATGAGCAAAACGAGCACCCTCCCAAATTCTGCGCGCATTCATAATACTTGAAAAACCTTTCAACACCCCTGCTAACAAACACGAGTTTGTTACCCACCTGCTCCACGCCTGGTTTGTCCGGGTTGAAGAGAGAGCGAGTCTCCACGTGCTCCGGCACCAGCGGGAAGCCTCTCCTTAGGGTCTGGAAATGACGCAAGGCCTTCAGGGCGGCTGGTTCATCAGACTGTTTGAAGTGACCTGCAAACAACAAATGTTCCCCTCATTTAGGTTTTCCAAGCTACATACAAAAACAAGAATCATAAGAAAAAACAAAAATTGCACTCTTCGCATTTCTATTTCAAGTTAACAAGTTTAAATTGTACAGAAACCTCTAACTCGGTTGTCTCACAAATGCAGAATAGTAACGTTATTGTATTCTGAAAACATCGCGAATAACATTCTTGGTTTGGACTTTCCAGCGGTTAAATCTCACTAATACTCTGTTAAACAAAGGCTGCAGTTTTTCTGATCGATGTAAAGTTGAGAAAACAGGCACACGATGTCTTAGGTTGAAGCTAATTTCAAACTTCACATTACATCAAATCCTACTTTTTCAAAATCTAAAGTTGAACTATCAATTTCGTAGCGGACTAAAACTAAACTCTTGCGAATAAAACGTTGTAAAACGGTTTGGACTGTAAGAATGAGGACATTAAGTCCTGGGAATCTGTCAATTAATTATAACTTAATAGCTTTATCGGTCTTTGTATTTCTAATTTCTAATTATTGTTAATTTTGCTTATATTACATATTTTTGAAAACTTATGTTTTATGAATGAATACATGAATATCATATTTGGTGAATGAAATTCCTCCTAAAATATCTTATCTTATTATCATTATCATTATTATCATTATCACTATCACTGTCATTATTATTATTATTATTATCATCATTATTACTATTATTATCATTATCATTATCACTATCATTATCATCATCATCATCATCGTCATCATTGTCATTGTCATTGTCATTGTCATTGTCATTATTATTATTATTATTATTACCATTTTCCTCCTGGATCTGGCTTTGGGCAACAAACACTTTGTTGTCAATCTTACAACGACCTGCGGAGAAATGTGGCCCGTCCAAGCCTTCGTCCTTACAGATTCTGGAGAGGAGCTGGGTGGGGCGCAGTGGGTCGCGCCACTTGTTGAATCCAAACCTGTGGTACACAACACAAGCAAAACAAACTGTTGATGCAGTAATTCTATTCCATTTTAATGGTTTCGTCACAGATACTACTATAACATAACAACTGAATAACATATAGGACAAGAACGAAAGATAAATAGGAAAAATAGCGTAATTTTGTGGCAGGGAGAAGAAAGATGTACTCGCGTTCCAATTGACATCCACCTCCTTCAGGTTTTTACAACAATGAAATCAGAACGGGAATAAAATAAAAAAGGGAGAAAGAGGTACACTATAAAGCAACTATGGCGGCTGGCAACGAGAAACTTTGTTGGTAAAGTGTTTGGAAAAGGCTGCTTTAAGAGTACTTATAGCCGGAAATTTGATTTAGTAATCTATGATATAGTCCATAATCCTATAGACTGGGTTTTGTCAATCCAGAACACTGACGTTTAAGGCCCAATATCATAAAAAAACGGAAACTCTATTTGGCCAAATGGTTCTAACAATTTAACAAACAGTATCCATTAGGTCGTCATATCCATTTTCCATATCTCAGACTAAAATATATCTGCTTTTGTGTTATAGTTTTCTGTCGCAGTGTTACTCCTATCTATTTCAGTCTGTCTGTCCTTGCTTGCCTACGACCACTGATCAAGGTTCACACAGTGGCAAAGGTACATGTCAATACGTACGTGGCATAAATTTCTGCCAGCCCACAGGTTGGTCTGTGCCTGCTGTAGAAACGATTCTCAAGGTCGACCTTTGTCTCTCCAATCAAGTCGTCACTGCCCACCAAGTCCCAGTCGTACACTCCAACTGTCAGCATCGAGTCCATGGGGATGATCGCCTCGAACTCGAAACAACTGCAACACAAGCGAAAAAGAGACCGATTCAGCATATACTAACACAGTGAATATAATAATAATAATAATAATAATAATAATAATAATAATGTCAATAATATTAACAATAACAATAACAACAACAGCGATAATAATAATACAATAACAGGTCATAATTCATATTGTGCACTTACATATAAATTGGTCAAATGCACAACATACAATAATTAGTACCTATTTGATCAACTTACTAAGTGTTAAACTACAAAAACTTAAAACTGAATATTTGAAATCTTAAATTAAAATCTAAAAGAAGATATGTGAAAAGTCTTTGCTAACAAAAATGAATCCCTCGTGGCACTACATCAGGCACAAACGCAACATGAGTTTGACTTGAAACACGTCAAAATAATTCACCACTGCCAACAATGGTCCGGCTTCCTAATTCTATGGCAGGGGATTCCAATTGTGAACCGAATTCTATTAACGAACAAGTCAATGTCCGAACAATTCTTCGGCCTAAAAGTGGACAGAGAAAACAGTGCGAAAGTGTAAATGCTTACATTTTGTTGATAAGGGATTAGTATCAAAGAGTCGTTTCTTCTCCAAAACAAAAAAAAGTTCTGATTAACCACACCATGATTTTAAAAGTGTGAACACCTTGGAAACCTGTCAAAAAGGCGAATGCATCTTACCGGCCGAACACAGGGTTGAGTTGTTTGGACACATAGTTGTCTCTGTCCTTGACTTTATGTCTTCCAAGTGTCACCTGAAGATACGGGTCAGCCTGACGTGGGAACGAACACAATTTATGAGCAATTGGCAAAAACTGGCTCCAAAGGAAAGGGAAGAAGATTAGAATTAAGCTGGAGTTGTGTTGCTTGCACTAACTCACCTTCCCGTTGGCGTCTGAAGGGTGAAGGCTCAAGGCCTGCAAGGAGTGGCAAGAAGAAATCGTATTAGCTTGAACAGGAACTAAACAGCATCACTAAGAACAATTCTAAAAAACTAAACGTGTTGGGGATTTTTCAATGTGTAACACTAGAAATGTAACGCAATATTAGCAAATTCAAGAGACGGAGATACAGTCAAAAAGACAGGCAGATACTAAGATACAAACAAACAAACAAAAAGATATATAGACAGACAGGCCAGCAGTAAGCAAATCTTAAGACTACAAATAAAACAACAGATGAAACAAGCGAGAGTGTTATCCAGAATTCAATTACAACTAGATACACACATCATTTTCGCTACTTCAGGATTGGTTTTTGCCGTTTGACCGAGTCTCAGCCTACCTTGACGACATACACCCGTACGAGCACGTTAACAGGTTCGTTGCTAGGCAACTTGAGGAAGGTACCAACTATGGGATCCATCTCCACGTGTTCGGGCAGAGGATACTTCCAAACTTTCAGCGACCCCTGATAAATTGAGATATCGGCTTAGTAGTGAGTAGGTGCTGACAACGCAAAATCTGGTTCGCTTAAGTAAAGGCTTTTAAGTTTCTTTTTTTTTTTTCAATTTTTCAATTTTTCAATTTTTTTTATCTTAACAAAACTTTACTCTTTTTAAAGCCTGTTTTTCACGAGCGACGTAAGGAACGCAAGCGCAAGCGGAAAAGCTCTTATGTCAGTTATGTCACCGTGAAAACGGGCTTGACGCAAGCATAGCAACGACGGAAGAGCAAACGCAAGGATCAAACACTTTTCCTTCTGCTTCCGTCTGCGTTGTGTTCTGTTTTTACGGCGACATAAGCGACGGAAGCTCAACGGAAGGAGAAACAGAGACGGATGAAAAAGGAAATTTTCCGTTCCTTCCGTCTCCGCTTCCGTCGAGCTTACGCTTGTGTCAACCCGTTTTCACGGAGACATAAGAGCGTTACGCTTCCGCTTGCGCTCCCGTTTCTTGCGTCGCTCGTGAAGACCAGGCTTTATGTATGCAACAAATGTGTTTTTAAACAGTCAGTAACCTTAAAGTTAATTTGTGCTGAAACTTTTCCTGGCAAAATATAGACAATAACATCAAAGATATTGATCTTTTCAGCCAAAGCTGTTCAATGTAGTGTAATACTTCGTTGTACCGTAGTGAATAAATGAGAAATGTCCAAAATAATTGTTCCTCTACTTGTACTGCTCCTTCTAAATAAATTCCCAAAAACTAGAGAAAAAATTTTCAAGCTGACTAATGATAGTTATAGCCCTTCTTCCAAGTACTCTCAAGAAGTGACTCATGAAGTGAACGTTAATACACACCTTGAATTTGCCCACAATCCTGTGGTCATCGTCCTCGTCCTCGCTTGTCTTCTTGCCACGGTAGAGAGGGAACGAGTGGAGCCAGTCATTGAAGCCGTTGAAATCTTCCACATTCTCCAGCTCAACTTTAAAGATCTGTGAAGGAAAAATAACTTAAGTGAGCAAAGTTTTTCAAGGCCGTTACACAAGTAAATCAATCAGTCAATCAATCGATCAATCAACGATCTTTATCTATGCTCAGTATTACAAAATGAGAAAAAATATAGTCACTGCGCACAGCGTAGTTACATGAAACTGAATTTAAGCTAAAGATTTGGCAGCCAATTTGCAGGCGCCGGTAATTCCTATCCATAGGCCAACCTCTGTTTACGTGTTTCCTCATTAACATAAATGTAAACTTTGTCGGGTAGACAAACAAAGACTATCCAGAGATAAAGCATATAAAGATGTCTTTGGACAAAAAGCAGCACAGAGAAAAGTGCATCTGAAAATAAGCCAAAATTTTAAACAAATGTTTGGGATTTTTCATTTGGTGCGAAATTTTGCCACCCAGTCAAAAATCTTATCCATTTGCCTCTTAGTTTCTTACAAAATTTCCAAACTTCCAACTTCTCGGTTTGACTCTCGAATGTACTAGTAAAAACATGGCCTGATAACTAGTCTTGATTTTCTCGTTCTTGCTATTTGGTTCAGTTCTTCATCCAAGTAACGTTTAGGTTTTCATAATGTCAAAATGTAAAAACAAATAACGTGAGCAAAGATCGGCTGACAGCAAGTCAGTTCTCCTTGTCAGCCTCGTTTCCAAACAAAGGTACTTTTTCCTCAAGAGAACACTTAAAAAGCAGGTGATCGACCAGGGTGGAAGAAAATAAGAAAAAAAATTAACGCAATCACCAAGTGGAAGAAAAACATAAAAGGAAAGCATGCAAGTGTACTTTAAACTTCAAAATGTAAGAAACGTTTGTTAAATGTTGTAGTAAGCGAACGCCTAAACGGAAAAGCAGCCAGTGTAACAACTGTAGAGAGCGTAACAGCTTTCTGTCACACACGTCCAGCATGCAAGTGTGTTACAACAACTCAAAATGCAAGAAATGTATTTTTACTCCTGGAAAGAAAAAGCCGCCATGTATTAACTGAAGTGGGTTGACCGTTTTCTGTCGCACACGCCCCGCATGTAAGTGTATTGAAAGAATGTTTTGATGGCAGAATAAATGAGTTTGATAAAAAAAAACCACATACCTTATTATAGGAAATTAACGCTCGTGTTAATTAAGGTGTTTGAAATTAACGCGACTTAAATTAACGCGAATTGAAGAGAAAATAACTTCCGAATGAAGAAAATTAACGCGAAAAAGAGGTAAAATTTCAAAATGAAGAAAATTAACGCGATTAACGCAACGCAGTTAGTGGTGACAACAGGAACATGTTCTATTTTAACACTAAATACAAAAAAACCTGAACACAACCAATCTATACATGCAAAGCCAAATTGGTGATTGCTTGAGAACCTTAAAATTCTTCCTAAATGTAGGAGTTACGAGAAGAAATCTGGCCCCTTCGAGTATTATTCACAGGATCCAGAATTTAGGGTTCTATTAATAGAAATTAAGGTCGCGGAAAAATTAGCGCGCCACTAAATTAAAGTCGCGGAAATTAACGCTCGTAAAAATTAACGCGACTAATATTAACACGAATTTTTTAAATTCGCGTTAATTTCACGCAGCGTTATTTTCCTATAATAAGGTAAGTACCTTTAGACGTGGGATCTGCTTCTTCTTCTTCTCTTCCTCGCTCTCCTCCACCGCTTTCTCCTTCCTCTTGCTGGAGGCCTTCTGCTGTTGCTGCTGCTCCCTATTCTCCTCCCGCTCCTCGTCCTTCAGAGTCTCGTAGTAGCGGGACCACCAGTCCAGGGCGTCCTCTGCATCCTCCTCTTCCTTCTCGCCTTTCTTCTTCTTCTTTTCTACAGGCTATCAACCAGTCACACAAACATATCACTGACTGAAAACTTCACTCACCCAACAGATCAATAATCAAGACACAGATATGGATGCATAGACGCAAGTCAAGAGACACATAAGAGAGGTAAGTAATCGAAGGATCAACAAAAGAAAATGTCAGCGAAGTAAGGTAAGGTTACGACATTATTGTATAGCACGTGAAAGTGACAACCATTACTAATGAACCAATGGCTTTTAGTCATACATTTCTAAGCTCCATTTTTATATATTTCCTTATAGTGATTAAAATATTTACCACATTTCTTTAACAAAACTTTGATGATTCCTGGACTTATTGTATAGTTGAGTTTAAATACTATCATCTTCACTGTTAGCATCGCCACCATCGCTATCATCACCATTGTTATCACTTTCATGATAACATCATCACCATCACCGATGCCACTACCAATACCATCTCCACTATTGTAACAATCATTATTACTAACACTACTATCATCAACAACATCATCACCACTGTCATCATGGTCATCATCATATAACTTTTAAACAACCATGCACGTGACAAGTAACACAACACTGCTGTTGTGTGATAATGTAGCTTCAACAACCAAACAATGGATCAATAATTCTTTAGTCAAACTGCATGGCAACATCTAAAAGCAAACAAAACCCCACTTCATAAGAGGAAGAATACTAAACTAAGCACCAGGCAAATTAATTGGCATTCAAATAGCATTAGTATTGTGATTTCTTAAAATTTCTATTTTGCGAGTGTAACAAAATATGTTGCACAATCACAACAGAATCAGACAAAGTTCCAACTAATGTGACATGTACCTCTTCTTTCATTGGTTCTTCCGGGGGCACGTCCTCAATGTCAATGACCAGTTCCTGTTGGCCTCCTCCTGGGGCTGGAGAACTGGGTCGAGATGGACCGTTTGCCAACTGATCACCTATTAAGGAAGTGGCTTTGGAATTAATACCAGACAAAGGGCTGAATAGTGCCAACGCTTTAATAATGTGCAAAGTAGCCGACTTTGAAAATGAATTATTGTCTATTTCCTTGAAGTTTGCTATTGCTCAAACAATGTTTAAAAGTAAGCCTAGTCTATATGTGTGGATTTCTTCTTAACACCAATATTACTTTACTACAACCGATCTTGTATTTTCAAAGCACACTTCACCGGTCGAGTTGTCTCGAATCATTACTGGACAGCATGAGAAACTGAGGAATTTTGACTGCAGCGAGCAGGTAGAGTAACGTAAGTAAGTTACATCTCACACACTATAGACTTCTTGCAAGATTCTAAATTCTAGATTTGGTTCTACAGTCTACACACTACTAAATCCTGACAGTCTGTCGCTTGGCGGGTAGCGGTCTTGAGTACGTGGATTGGGTTTTGAGGAGTCCACCTTGGTTAGGGTTTCACCCTGTTGCGTACTCCCTAGTTGTGCGAGTCATACTTGACAACTTTGTAATTTTATGCGCAACTGAAATATAGCATAGAACTATACATTATTGCACGTTGATAACCACCTAGCCACATGGCAACAACATTTCCAGTGACGTACCTCGAGGATCTGATTTCTCCAACAACTCCTTCTCCTTATCACCAGTGTACAGGTATCTGTGGAGTGAGTTGAGGACGTGTGTTCCAACAAGTGTGAACCGTCCAAACGTTCTGCAGTCACGAACTCGTACGGTAAGTGGAGGGCAGTAACGCTCATTTTCTGGCAATTCCTGGATGGCAAACGAGCACGAAATCACCCACAAACACAGTAGATATGTTACAATAAATTTTCAAAAAAGGGGAAGAATGCAACGTTTTGACTAGACTAGCACTGTTCGACTTAAAGTCAACAAGAGGCTACGCCGTAGCCTGACTCGGGCCCTGCCGTATACTATCAAATTAATGTTAACACTAATCAATCTCCTTGAGTGAAGTACATTACAAATTTTTCGTGTAACAGGGTACTATTCGCAAAATCAATATGTATAAACATATGCAGAATGAGCAAGATAACTTTAATTCAAACAGTCGTATTCAGTGTTGTTTGGCATAAATAGAAATTGCAAATGCAGTTAGTTACCGACCTACACCCTCGTTAAGTGATCCACAAACCAGCTACAAAACGGCCAAACTAGTACATCCTTTTTGGCTAAACTTAAAACCTTCGTTACAGGTTATTTTTGTAAAACAAACAATTGGCCATATTTGGTGACCGCGGCAGCCTGCTTTTTTAAGACTAAAACATTTCCCTGCAAAGGACAGAGCAAAATTCCAATGAAAAATATTTGAAGTATCTCTCAATCAGGGTACATTTTTAATATACTGAAAAGGAAAACCAATAATAGATTGTATAAAATCGCTACGCCTAGTAAACAAGAAATGCCCCATAATCCAGCTGTTGACAAGTTTCTAGTTATCGTTTTGAAATTTCTTTAAAATTCTCAGGTGAATTCTCAACACCAATGACAGCAAAAGCAGCGATGATAGGAAACAAAATCACGATAACGGTACACCGCAAAAGTTCAACTGTCAACAGTGTCACATTTTTGGGTAAATAAACTCTACTTGTTGCTAGAAAACAAGTCATCAAGGAATTCTGCACGAACAACTTGTGTCAATAACACAACGGGTAAAACTATGTGTTAATTCCTTACCACATCAAAGAAACACACTGGATTTTGGAAGTTCGGGTTCTTCTTGGCATTGGAGATGACTGTAGACTGAATAACATGTCCAGCACAGTCGATATCCACTTGAGGTCGATCCACAGTCGTCAGGTTGATCCTCTTCATCTCTCGCACACCCCAGAATAACACCTCGATACGGTGTTTCCTCATCACTGGTCGGATACCCACGGGCACTGGGGTAATTGGACCATCGGGTGTGTTGATGGGCTCCACCTCGGATGGGAGGAAGCACATACCCTCTGATAGCTGAGGAAAACAATTGCATTACATTTATTCATCTACCCACCCAGAAATCTGACAGCTCAGGGATCTAGTAAAAATTTAGGCAAAACGGTCAATTCCTCTCAAAGTCATTCCATCATGTATTTGAATAAGTGATTTTGCATGTATCTCACAGCATTTTGTCCATATCTTTACCTTCGAGCCTTGTTTGGGGCAGTTATGCACCTATCAGTGTAAGCCCCAAGGGGAATGGGGGCAGGCAATGCGTAGGCGTTTGACGTTTTTCCTTAATGATGGGTCCTGCGGTTTGATGACCAAAATTTCATCCCCCTCCCCCGGGAATTCGACACTGATTCGAATTCTCTATGATTTTGGTCAAATCTGTGGCTATTGCTCCTGCTGCCTCCCCCCCCCCCCACTCGGGGTTTTGATAGGTGCATCATAGTATAGGAATCACGTTTTCTGATGCTCACAGCACATGGTATGTTAACCATTAACGGCCTGATTATATTTTACGAGTAATTCCTTCAAAAATAAATGAAAGGTTATTAGTTGTACAAAATATCCTGCTAGAAAAATGTACGACTGCATCTTGTGACCAACCCACACATCATCTTTAATTGGGCTTTATCTAGATTCTTTAAAACATAAACAAAGATATGAAATCTATGAATAATGTTAGAATTGAATCTGAAATAAATAGTACTAAACAAGGCAAGCACATATTGTACAAATACACACACCATGCAGCAGAAACACACGTTGGGCTCAACGGAAATAACCTGAAATTATGTTAGCAGGTCTAACCCCAGTTCCATTTTATGATATTCTTAATGCATTTAGGAGTTTATTTTGTTGAGTGGTATTAAATAACAGAAGCAGGTTAGATAGGTTAAAATTAGTTGATATTAAATGCGGTCAAAAAAGCGTGGTTCTGAAGTATCTCTGATTAGGAAGAAACTAAATGTACAAAAAATGTTATTCATGCCTAGTTTAATTGTTTAGTGCATCTATTTTATTATATAACAAGTTAATTTGTCTTAAGTTGAGTTAGTATTTGAAGCACAAATCGTTAACATTTACAACGTTTACAAGTACTTAAATCCTAGAAATTATATTTTCAACAACAAATCTAACGGTATCCCGAGGCGTTATAGCCCTTTAGACTGTACAGTGGAGTAAAAGAGTTTAAAAAGCCTGAAAAAAGATTAGAGAGGAATGGTAGAAAATATTCTCGATTTCCTGCTGATCCAAATCCAATGGTTTCTTAATGTTCTTCTGAGCGATACCGCGGGCGCAATTTTGACACAGCCGGAGATCGAGCAAAGGCAGAAGACAGAGAGCTGTGTGTACTGACTGGGTAGTGTCCAGTCTTTCTCGGTTTTGGTATGTGACCTACCATTCGTCCCTGTCTGTCCCCGCCATGCGGCTTTGAATAGGACTATTAGAATAAAATATGAGAGGTGTAAGGTTTCAATTACGTTTATCATTTCCCATTGGCTGAAACGTGGTTTGGAGTGTTTCCCGAGTTTTATCCTCAAGTAAAACACAATACCAGCAGTATTCAGACACGGTTAATATAAACGCCATCTGTAACAGAATTATTACTGTAAACTCATTGTTTAGGAAAAAATAATTGTGCGCTCATTGTTTAAACTCGTTTCACGTAATTAATTGTAGATTTTCTTTCTGAAGTTAAGATTTTAAGGTTATCTGAGTTAAAACTAACTTGTCTACTAGTTTGAGTATTAGGTCCATCCAACAAAAGAAAGTAATTTATCTTTGAATGCTGTTTTGTGTGAGATATTTGACAGTGACTACCAGCCTTCTCTTGAGTATTATTTCTCGGTAACAATCACTTTAATGAGGTAATTAAAACATAAATAATGTTCAACTTTCAAATTTAATTTTAAAATATTCTTTGGTGTCTTAAATCTAGCAACATGCTCTTACGACTTACTCGTAACAAACAAGCTTACGCTGTAGCAGCCAATCACTTTCAAGTTCTGTTTCATTCTGTAACAATGCTGACTTTGGTTCAAAGACGTTTGATGCTTACTTTCAATGCAAATGATAATAGAAATCCTCCCTAAAAATCAGGCTAATTTGGTGCTGCTATACTACTCTTGTATTTTTATTTTAAGTTTAAAAGCACTGTGAACTGTTAACTTGCAACAATTTCAGACCCAACTACCCCTTCTTAAATTTATATTTGCCCTTAACAGCGGGTTTGAGTTACAAGAGGGGTCCATGTGCAGTTGCCCCGAACCTCGATAGAGCCACATTCTCGGTTTATTTCAAACAGTTATGCGAGTTAGTTGTCATAGAAAATAACCATGCACACATCCCAGGTTTGACTAGATGGGACACAGTACAAATTTGTGTTAAGTCTCATCCTCGTTTGCTTTGATTCTACAGTGTACCGTTCAAAAGTAGCACGTACGACCGAAATAAACGTGAAATATGAACTCAACTGATATTTTTTCCTTATGGAGGACATGTTTTTAATTAACACCTTCAAGAAGAAGCTTTGATAAAAATTAAAAAGACGTAACAACGTCGTTTAATGTTGTGGCCGTCTCTCACCTGAAGAAGTTCAAAGGCAGCGAGCAGCTCTCCAGCTTTCTCTTCTCCCCTGAAGACCTGGAACCATTCAAGCGCTGGTGGGAAGAATGGCTTTTCATAGGGCTCACAAGCCATCTTCACGATTGGTCGAGATAAGGCACGCCCAATAAACTCCGAGTCTCCCTGAGTAAGACATATACAGAAACGATACCTCAAATAGCTTTAGAAATGGAGAAACACCTTTAGTTTGATGATCTCCCTAATGTGTGAACTCCGAGTTACAGATTTTATCCAATTCGAGTAGTTTTCGCCGATTTACAAGTTTTAACCATTTTATCCATTTTACGTCTCTGAATTTCTTAAAACTACGCACTTTGTATAGAAACGGAGACATATATCTAGTTATTAAAATACTTGACTAACATACACAGAACTCGGTTTTCACATGAATGCCAAAAACAAAACATTTGATAAGGTATCCTAAGTTTATGTTTGTTGAAAAAACATACAGTTTGAACAAAAAATACCGTATGAAGCAAGAATTATGTGTGGCTTTAAATAGATATTGAAATTAAAACGTTGGTTTTGCAACAATCACATTCTAGTATTTTTTATTAAGTTGGGCTGCATAAAATAGAATATCTGCAAACGAAAAATTCAAAATCAATTGTAATTGCACGTGTCTACCTCAGTCCCACCGAACTCAGACCGAGGAAGGAGCTGTGCTCCGAAAACGTTTTCTTTTTTCCGTTTCTAAAGTAACACTGGCTTTAAAGAAAAACGTCTTCAACTTATAAACAATTGCAATTGAAGAGCCTCGATATTTTGGAAGGTTTCAGCAGTTACTTGAAGTGTACTAAAATGTCAAAACCAGAGCTAAAAAATTACTAAATCAATAAAATGGGCATCTTTGTTACCCCAATATCCTTGTCAAAGATCTCCACTACGATAGTGGGAGGGTTAACAGCAATCTCATTCACATCGCCCCACAGCACAACATCTCTGAACACCAACATCTGGTCCCATGTGGGGCTGCGCGTCTCCCATATCACACGTGTGTCAGACACCAAGTGAGTGAAGATTACACGTGCAAATGCATCTGAACGGCAAATAAGAAAATAAGCATACGATAATTAAATGTCAAAGAGAATGCACCAAAATTACAAGACCTCAAGCACTACATCGCCAAAAATACATTTTATTTTGGTTCAATGATATCTACATAACCAACACTGCATTAATGTTGTAGTTAAAAACACATGCTTGGACTGTAAAACCGTACC
>JAOEHT020021115.1:0-14654 GCA_025448195.2 Parazoanthus atlanticus | reverse complement strand
CCTAAAAGATACCAGCTTAGACTTTGGTGGCCCAAAAACCTTTTAGACACCCTCTCCTCCCCCTCGCATAAGATCAAATGAACCACCCCTCATTGTTCTTTTTCTTTCTCATTTCATCGTGCAGGTGTTCAATGGAAACTTTGACGGTATTTCCGTTGTCAAGAATGCTCTCCCAAGACCCGTCCAAGCTCGCTACATCCGGTTTATCCCCATAACATATCACGTTTATATTGCTCTTAGGGTCGATGTGTATGGATGAAGTTTTGATCGGACTCAGCTTTACATTGACAACAACTTTAAAGTTTCTGTTTCTTCGGTTTAAACTTGATACAAAACGTTATAAAACAGAATAGAAGTGATAGTCAGTAGATGGCAGAGCGGAAAAATGGTCTTCTCGCTTTTCTAGCTTTATGTGTTAAGGATATCTTTGGTTCGTTAAGTTCCAACTTTGATAGACAAGTTCTATTTTGATTAAAGATAGATGTGTCAAATGTCCGAGAAGAATTTGAAGACGTTTTTGAGAAACAGGGCCTTCTCTTTTGGGTGAGGTAATCTTTTGATCAACAGATCAATTTATCTCAGCTGTTCTTTTCCAATTTATTTGTATTTGTCATAAGTTTGGGATTAAGGACATTCAAAACTTTTACACATATTTGTCAATGCGCCAATCAGAAAACATTACATTTACCGTTTTTCTGTTCTGTCTTAGTAAATGCTAAAATGGCCAAAATTCATCCTCATTTGTTTGTGTGTTCGTATGTAAAACAGAAGATGTTTGGCACAAAAATGCAGTTTACTAGACCACTTTCATAATATGCCCCAGTGGCTATAAACAAAAACTTCAATTCAAGGTCAAGTTCCAAGTCATCACTGGCCTCGACTCAACGTTTTTGCTCATGGTCACTGGGGCGTATTATGAAAGTGGTCTATATCCTGACGTTTAGGAACTTTGAAGGATAATGTCGAGGGACTATCAAACTGTTGATGAAACATAATCATTCGATAATTCTAAGTTTGGTTTGTCAGACGTCCCTTAAGGTCTTTCCACTAGTTTTGAAAGTTTGCTGGCAGCCAATGTTACAGTCTGTGTTTTCAAAACTAGTCTTCCAGTGTTACGGTTAGCTTAGAGTTTTCATATTGAATATTTTAAAGTGAGAAATGTAATAAATCCGTTGTTATTGATCAGCAATGAATTTTGTTCCAGTTTCTTGATTTTGTAGATTTCCTTAAAGTTTATTATTTTAGTATATCTTATTAATACCATACCATACCATACCATACCATACCATACCATACCATACCATACCATACCATACCATACCATACCTTACCATACCATACCATACCGTACCGTTGTTGTTGTTGTTGTTACCGTACCATACCATACTATACCACACCATACCGTACCATACCATACCATACCACACTGTACCATACCATACCATACCATAAATCGAATCATATACATAACATAGCTTTGTACGTCGGGGGGGGCAATTAAAAATTTTGAAGCTGTGAAATGCTATTTCAGGCATTTTTGAAGCGATATTTTGTAAAAATTCAATGGAAACCATTTTGCTTGCGGCGGCAGTTGCCCCTCCCCCTCCCCCAGCCCACCTCCGCCCTCTCCCCGCTCCGTACGGCTCTGCACAACATTATGTTATATTTTATTTCTATTTATTTGCTTTCAAAATCCATTCCGACAATGAGCAACTATATGATAAGCGGACACAAAACAAACAAATGAAAAAAAGCAAGAAAGAAAAAAGCTCGACATAGATCATAATATATGAAAACGATACTACTGAAGCGGCCAACACAATCAATATAAATCATGGCCTGACGGAAATTTAACAAAGTAAGCAATCTGGTTTCGGTTGTTTGTAATAACAATAATAATGAAAAATATTTTGACTGGGTGCCATTTGCCACATACAGTGATTTTCAGTGCGGCTTTGTATAAGTAATAGAAACACTAAATTACAAAACCAAACAACACACAAAAATAGGCAACGCAATAGCGAACAAAGTTAAGAATTTCTCAATGCATATAAAAGATTAGAAGTACAATATAAAAATCATAAAAAGTTAATCCTTTACGAATATAAATGTTTCTTACGGAGCGATTTAAAAATCAAAAAATATTTTTCTTATCGGAGTTCCTTTGGAAGAACATTCCATTCCTGTGCGTTGTAGTAAAAAAAAGTTTGTTGACACTAGTTCTTATTAGCTCTTCGAATTCGCAAATATTAGTTCTCTTTATCCAAAGTTTGGTTAACGCCATCCAGCAGGTAAAGAGGTCTCAACTGTAAACAGCTACCGCTTGACCGCCCTCCACCCTTTGAGCGACCGGGACCAGTTTATTCTAATGTATGTTGATTCTCAATTTGTAAATATATTGTGATTAACTTAACCTGCAAACATTTGTAAAGTTATTTAGTTGCGTTACAAGTGCAATATCAGAACGTAAGGCTATCTTTACAGGGCCGTAGCAAGGTCAAACTTGTTGTGGGGGAGGGGGGTGTGACAGTGGCAGCCTCAAGTCAATTCGTGTAGCCGGGGAAGGATCACTAGCGTCAAAGGTGTGAGTTCCTAGGGGGAGTTTGAAGCATGCTCCCCGAAGATTTTTTATGATTATAGGGTTTCTAATATATCATCTCCTGCATTCCGGGAGCTGTTTGTAGCAAGTTTAAACGGATCTGAACTGACAAAAAATCGATCATGTGCCGGAACCGTGGGGCACTAAGTAGGGGCTGCAGATATGTTTTCTCACAAATTTGTAAAAATCACTGGTTGTGACTGGAAGTTTTGTGCTAGTGATGTATCGGATGTGTAAGAAATGGCGCATGCATAGCGTGCGTATATCGAGTGCTCTCCCAATTTCACAAGTGCATCCAAAACTCGATAGACGCACAGCTAAAGCATGGACCGTTTCTTTAGAACATTGCCACATTTATATTCAGCAGTTTTGATACCGGCCGACCGGGTTATTTCCAGAGTTCATTTCTATAGCAAAGTTCTGTAGCTCCCCTTCAATTTCTTGGTTGTCAACTCCATTTATCACTTCTTTTTCCATTTGGAAACATTCATAGTTTTAAAAGCACTTTCTTGGTAGTTGATAGCTTTCCAGATATGCTTTCGTTTGTTGCAATTTAGAAGTACGGGCGTGCTTCCTTTGCTATCTTTGCCCCCAAAGACGTTTTTTTCAGTGTTTTCCTTATAAAATGTATCCAAAATTGCTGACGAAAGGGGAGGCCCGGGCCCTGTCGGCCCCTCCCCTAAATCCGCCTTTGGCTCTTAACAGAAATGAACTCCATTCCATCAACTGGGAGGCCGTTCGTAGCATATAAAACAAATGTGACAGTGTGTTTTGATACATCGACTGGAGAAAAACCGGTCGATGTATTAAAATCGAGAATTATGATTCACTAACTTGACACTTTGTAATTGTACTGTGTGAGCACCAGAATATAAACACTTTTTTTTTTTTTAATCTCGAACGCGTTTAAATCTTCAAATTTTCAAGAGTCAATCGAAAACAAAAGGCAACAGAGATGTTACAGATGTTATTTAGAATTATTACCTAAGTCTGACCAGTCTGTCATGTGTATTTTTAAAGAATCTTTAGTCTCGTTCCAGTCCATTCAACACTCAAAGTTCAGACATTAAGAGAGGAGAACTGGGGCCGGCCAGTTTAATTATTTTACAAATAAAGCTAGACTTATCTTCGGCAAAGCACAGCATAAATTCTAAAAACCTACCTCGATCAACCATCTGCTCATCTTTGTGCTAATTCGCCGCCCAGCAAAATGGCTGGTCAACTCGGATCTTTACAAGGTAGACCGCTAGCCTCTGGTACAGTGGGCCTCTATTTTAACGCGAAGACCGCTACCCAAATGTACAAACGAATCATTTTCCCAAAGAAACGCTCCAATCTTGAAGCCATTAAAACCGTCCTGAGTATGGATTCATAAGATCCATGATAAGATTTTGGATTTTCCCAAGGAAGGAAAAACCTTATTTATGATTCAAAATTTCCTAGTGAGGAGTAATCTCCCTGCTGGGCGCTCATGTTTTACAACCTTTCATAACATAACAAAATAACTAAAAGAAAATAACTGAATGTTTGCGAATGAGACTTGCAAGTCCCAGTTCGAACAGTTCGCGCCTAATATTTTCATTTCCACTGAACTGACGGTCGTTTGGTTGCTAATTCATTAGCGTTTTAGGGACACCACAGACGAGTGGAATAGTTATCGATAACAAAAAATAATCGACAACCAAAAATCCCGTGTGTTTCCCAAGTCATCGATAACAACTTGTCAAAAATCTAGTCATCGATAACTAACGAGTTTTCCTTTTCAAAAGGAAAAATAATTTTGTTATCGATAACTAACATGGCTGTTTTGTTGCCTACAACTGATTTTTCCCGCCTGTGAGATAGTCATCGACAACTGAAGTTGACATGCGTAGTTAGGTAAGTTGTCATATCGGTTGTCGATAACTGTTTATCTGATCTCCCGTGTGTGGAAAAGCTGTATCGAGCACTAATAGTCATCCATTACCTTTTGTTATCGACAACTAATAGTTATCGATAACTAAATCCCTCGTCTGTGGAGGCCCTTACACCGTTATCATACAATTTTATGCTAACGTTTTAATTTTTCTAATTTTGATTTTGTGGCTAGTTTTTATTAAATTATTTCTCAAAAATATTTTCTTGAGATCCACACTGCATGATTACACATCTAAAATTTAATTCCGTTTTAGGAAAGCTGCTGTTCAAACAGTTCAGATCACATTTTTGTCAGTTCTCAAACAAGGGGTTAATTATAGAATGATGCATGTAGGGTGGGGATTGGTATGGTTTTGTAACCAAGAATTTATTTTATTCGATTTTTGATACTCTTATGCAACTAGCTATTTATATTTTATTCAGATAGTATTGTTAACTTGTCACTTTTGAGAATGTTGTGATTGTTTCATTAGCCAAAAAATTAAGGTGTGATTACTGGTAGTTCAATATAAAGCCAAGGTTTGCAAAGGTTTCGGTCTTTTGTGTTTGTGCTTTGAGAACAAAACATACGGTTTAAATTTTATTCAATTTTGTTACAGGACTGCTATGCAATTCAAGCTATTTATATTTAATTACAGACTATTTTGTTAGTTTCATTTTGACATTAACATAGTAATAATGTGATATTATTTTATTTTATTTTACTTTAAAATGAATTTAACTGCACGTTGTCGATTTGATTTCTCAGTGTATAAACTGTTGTCTTGGAATTTCGCTAATCTAAAGTAGTCTTGGCATCAGAACGAACACAACATTTTCTTTATAATCTGGCTTTGATCTGTTAATGAGGGTTTCATGTTTTGCCGTATCATTAATCAAAATGCATGTGTAGAAGTGTGAGAAAGTTCTGGAAATCGTAGTCTTGATAAGGACATATTATATCTAAGCAATGTTTTCAAATACAGCAAACCCAATGAACCCGTATACCCTCTGGGAATATATTTCAGGTGAAATTTGCGGACCTGTCCTTTCGATCCAACGCGAAATATTAACGGCGACAGTGCTTTAACAGTAAAAATCATTTTATGTTTGTTATTCATGTGTTCTGTTTTAGAAAAAGAAAGAAAACATTGCACGGTTATGTTTTTTCAGAAAAATGTCCAAAGGTTTGAAATAATAAATAAAGTTCATTCTTAATACTTGTGAAGTCATCCACGATCGTTCCCTGCTGTTTTCGTGGGGGGTGTGCCATAAATGCGAGATATTAAACTTATAATTGGTAAACGCCCTCTATTGATACTGGTTTATTCGATAGACCCAACATTTTGTAAGCTCACTTCTAAGTGGAACGCTTGGCAAGTAGACGTTTTAACTTCTCGCCCAATATGGCCGACAGACAACTTGGCTATGGTTTTACAGCAGAATGTGCAGAAAAAGTAAGCGAGTCTGAACAACATGTAGAATGTCGTAAATTAATACTTTGCACATATATGTTAAAACTACACAATATTTGCGGCATTTTTACTTTTGTCGTTTAAATAGACTTGGCGTTTAATTCGTCTGCAAGTTAATTATGGGCGAGCCTTTAGGAGCCGGTTTCGCATAAGTCTATACTTGAATTTAATTTTGTGAACGGGTTTTAGTTACTAAATGGCCTTGAAAGTAATTTATCTAACATCTGTCAGTAACCCAATTGGCTAATCATAGAAATTATGATCCAAAGTGGTATATTTCGAGCTGAACGAAACCATGGGCTGTCTTTTGATTTCGAGCTCGTGCTAATCGAGGAGCTAACTTTGTTGTCTGCCTTTTTCACGAGCAGACAGATTAAACGCTCGGTCGATTTAAACGATAGAAGTAAAGACAGTTTTATAGTTCGTCCAAATAGTCGCACACTAGAGCATTGTGTTCGACTGGGCGCGTATTTGTTCTGCGGTCCGTATTTGTATTAGACGAAGTAGTCAGTTTGGACCAACTGAAAATATCTACCCAAAATTATCCAGTCGAATTGAACGACCGTAGTATGATAACGGTCAATATAACAGTTTTTTAGCATTAATAGGAGAAACAGTGCGCTTTGGAAAAACAAGCGAAATGTTTGGACAAGGTCTGAAAGGATTATTGGCGATTTTAAAGGTTATTTTTTAAGTTTATGTTAATAGAATGGGTCAATGATTGAAAACTTGGTGGACACTAACAAACTCAAAGAGATAGACACTGTGTTTGAGTGTTAAAGTTCAATTTTAAGACAGATTGATAATTATTCTTAATTCTTAATTTACGCACCCTACAAGTTTTGGAACGAAACATAGGCATTTGCCAAGTTCCGGTCTTTAGATTTGGTATCTGCTGTATTTAGTTTCATTTTCAATACTGGCCCCTTCAGCAGATTGAATTCTGACTAAGGAGTTAAAGTTCCTTACATTTTAGTGTTTGTTTATAATCATCTTTTTTAATGTTATTAGGTTAGCTTTACTATATACTTTCTTGATGCACATTCCGTTATTTTGCGAAATAGGGGGAAAACATATCAAGCAGTCTAGGTTGGTTATTTATCTGCCTGGATAGAGCAAATTACATCGAACTTTGTTATTCATTCCTAGCCTTCTATATCTATTTTGAAATCGAAAACAATTTTATATGCACCAGTAACAGTGTGGGCGATCTGTCTGCAAAAAACGTTACTCACTGCTTCATTTTTATATTTTTTCCCAATGGCTGTTGTTTTTACTCTCACAAAGAAACCTGTGTAAATCAAATAGAAGATTCTATCCACAAATTGGACTATTAGATAGAACATTTGGAACATATCTGCCTCAGTCGAGTGAGAAGTATGTATATTATTTGTCTAAGTATGCACCTTCATAGTTCAGTGAGATTAGAGCGTAGTAGATTGTTTTTCAGCGATGTCAGTCGGCTACAAACCCTTCAATATTTGATAAAGGAAATTCCGGGCAGCAGGACAAGGCTATGAGCTCGACATTAAATTGGTTATTGAACTGAAAAGAGACTTTTGTTTTTGCCTAGTTGTGTTGCGCTATTTCGGATTGCGTATGACGGTGCACTGTAATGACACAACGGGTGAAGCTAGTGAACTGTAGTTAAATTCTCGAAAAGTTAGAGCGGTATTATGCGACGTGAATAATTAAATTATTATGGTTAAATATTTTTCTCACACCATGACTTACACATATTTGAAACTCCAACAAAAATACGAGCTACGGGAAAGAGCTGAGGATTATGTTCAGTATTATCACACAACAGTGTCCGCGAAGAAGCTTTGAAGTAGAGGGGACAAACGGAGTGTCGTAGGACGCGAGAGATCTAGGAGGTCTTTGGGCATGCTTCCCAAAAACTTTCATTATCGCTGGAGAATGATGCGGCTAAAACTACAAGGCTAACTGAAATGATAAGAAATGGCTGTGTAAACTGCTCTGAAGTGCTACATTTCAACTGCGATTTTCTTACTAAAATGATATTTTATGCAAAAAATCGCATCAATTTTGGAGCAGGCAAACCAAAGTTGTTTTTGACAGAAAATGAGGAAAATTTAGTCCAACTTTAGTAGACACCCTTTTGGAAATCCAGCCAGATATATCTTCAGATTAATTTGGAAAAGGGTATACGGGTGTAGAAAATGTAGACCATAAAGTGATACAAAAAAAATATATTTGAGACTAAAATAGGGTATCGATTTTTTTAGTTTGGTATAGCATTCTGATTTTTTCAGTTTAGTTCTGAAATGGAACTGGGCAGCACATTTCCAGACAAAATACCAACGAGTGGTCGTGGCTGATTGCAGTTAGTAAAGTAGTTCACAGATAAGGCTAGTTTCTCTGCATTTGCAGCCAGCTTAGCAGAAAGGGAATCTTAAATGACTGAATCATTTGGAGTCTGCTCTGACGAAGGGCTAACGCTCGAAACGTTAGCTTTGCACCAAACCTTACGGCGAAAAACATACGATATCAACCCTTGTTGATCAAAACCCATGAATCATTTGGAGTTACCCTTTTTCAGAAGTTAAACTTTTTTGTGTCATTTATCCAATGATTTTTGAAAGAAATCATCAGTCATAACCCACCAAAAAGAACATTTGATAGATAATTTCCTCCAAGGTTCGTTTAATTTTAAACAGTTTTATTTCTTAATTTGTGATCCGGCCCTGAACGTAAATTAAGATGACCCCTAACAGGAAAGATAACTACAATCCAACTTAATGGATTACCCACTAACCCAGTCTTATCTGTTTCTGTTCAATAAAACATACAATCTAATATGAGGCGGTTTTCTCATAAGCCCTATGATTTCTCTTAGCTTCCCTGCCACAGACCTATTATTTATGTAATCATGTAGTAATATACTGGAACTGAATCACCGCCTAAAACAGACAAACCGTGTTACTGCCCGTGTGAAACTGAGATTGATATTTGAACAACACCTGTTTACAGATTTTATAGCCGATAACTTAGTTTTCATGTCAAGAAACATTTGAGCATGCGTAAAGCATAGTATGCGTAAAGCCTTAAAAGAGCCCTGTCGAAGAATATGAGTAATGTTAGCGTGTTATGGCATTGATGAAATTTTTTGTCAATATCTGACTTATTTCTATGTGCTTGAAGATCGCCAGTAAATATGATGCCGAAGCTGATACACAAGCCAAACAATGGATTGAACAAGTAACTGGAGAATCGCTGAATGGATATTGCGCAGACTGTCTGAAGGATGGAGTCGTGCTGTGCAAGTGAGTCAGTCCCATTTTCCTGCTGTGCTTATATAAATAATAATAATAATAATAATAATAATAATAATAGTAATAGTAATAGTAATAGTAATAATAATAATAGTGATAATAATAATAGTAATAGTAAAAGTAAAAGTAATAGTAATAATAATAATAAAGGAGATAAAATTGCTAAACCTGATCTAAAACGAGTAATATACATAACCATCTTTGCCGCTTTTAAGTTCCCTTGAGGATTTTAGATAATGCAGTGTTAGTTTCTTGTCGTTTGTTAATTATTCCATTCTCTTGACGAAGACACACAGATCGGCGCCGAAATTTTAATTGAGAGATTTTTCAAAAGTAGTTTTGAATTTAGAAAAGCGTTTTTTTTACCGTTTTCAGTTAACTTTCAAGTAGTTTTATATTACTCGTTTTAGATCAGCTTTACCACGAACACTGATCGCCACTATAGCAATAGTAGTAGTAGTAGTAGTAATAATAGTAATAATAATAATAATAATAATAACAACAAAATAATATCAATAATCTATTAAATGCATTTCATTGGGTTGTTCTTTTTCTACTAATACAAAATATACTTTTCGAAATATACTGACAACTGCCAGGAAACTCATTACAACAAAACAATTACATGGAGAATTACAAAACTACAAACAACAAAAATTTAAATAAAAGTGCTTTAGCTTTAGATGTACAAGTAGGATAAGATTCCTCAAGCCCGTGTTAGTAAATTCCAAGTCCCTAAATTAAAACACATTTCGGCAATTTCCATTGACCACTTCATTTTCTTGTTTCTGGTTGCTAAATTATCGAAATTATCAAATTTTCAGGACATCCTCTCGACAAGGATTGACCCCTAAACCACTTTTTGTAAGAATAACAAACCAAATTTGGTTGAGTTTATTAATCGTCGACCTCTTTTTTTTTTTACTTATTTAGATACCAAATCCAGTGACGACCTTTTATTAGTCGTTCTATTCCACGGCAAAAGTAAGCTGTGACGGACAGAACTCGTCGGAGTTCTTGACAGATAAAGTTTCTCTCTTGCACCAATAATACTAAGCACCAACTTTTGAGGACAACCTGAGCGGGACTATCGTACGAATAACCAGAAATTTAGGACATATACATGGGCCTATAAAAATAGGGGTACTTAGCCGCCCTTGACAATGACGTCACTTCAGAAAATAACGATTTTAAAATGTTTTTCCAACAAATCAACGTTAAAAAACGTGTTTATTCAGAGAATATAATTATCGTCTCTTGTCATAACTGAAAGCTACTAAAAAGTTTGAAAAAAACAACTCTCCTGTAAAAATGAAAAAAATGGAGGAAAAGGGGGTTCAATTACCCTCCCCTTTCCAATGTTTACGGTTAAATGTCTCTGCTTCGTTGGCCGATCGTAAATTGTATATCTCACTGTTTTCTTGATTAGTTTAAGATATTTGTCAACTGGAGTTCATGACATAAAAATCGTACTCAGAAGTTCTTGGTTGTAGTTTTCACGATTGCAGTTGTGGCAAAGTTTTGCCCCGTAAACAGCTTAACATATTTAAGGCAGCGGAAAGTCGGTTGAGCCACAGGGCAGAACTATGACATGAAGGCGAGAATGAAGCATACAGAAAAAAACATAATATGGTATGCCGCAGAAGATTATGTCCCCAATCAAAACTAAAAAATACCCGTGACTGACTTTCTGCGCTACATAAACAACACTGCAGTCAAGTTCCAAACTTGTAGTACAGTCGACTCCATATCTCGAACTTTGAAGGGAGACGTGTTATCGGCAGTTGGAGTTATCGGGAGTGAATTAATAAGAAAATGACTTGAAATAACAGCGAATTTAGTTCGAGGTAGCGGAAGGTTTGGTTTATTGAGGGTTCGAGTTATTGAGAGTCAAAGGTATATAGACTTCTGTAGAGAGTTTAATCCTTAAACGCTTATGGGGGATCGAACGGACCGCACCCCAGCAAGGTTTTTCCAACCTAAAATCTGAAGCTTTGCAACATATAAATTGGAACTTGCAGTAACTGTAGTCCAATTGAGAACACATCTTCTGACGTTAATTGGATGACGTCATCACTTATAATTTATGTATTACTAATTATGCAAATTAGAGTTTAAATCAAAAAATGGGAATTTTTTAAGAGGATTTGTTCTATTTCCATTTTTTTCTTTTTCTTTTTTATATTTCCTGTTTGAGCCAAAAAATACATGTTTTCTATTAATTTCAAAGGAAATTTGCTGCAAATTTGCTAAAAATAAAATTTTCGAAAAGTCCAAGATGGCGGCTAAGATGGCGGACATGTTGTCTATTGACTGTTGCCATAGCAACTGTTCTTAATTATAACTTGATTGTTGTCCCTAATGGCCAGCTTTCATCTGTAACCATTTCGAAAATAATGGGGGAAGGGTCCAAATGTCCCCCCATCCCCGCCATAAACGTGTGTTTCCCAAAAAGGCCTAAACGTTTAAGGGCTAAGAAAATATAAACAAACTGTGACGTCATGGAATAGAGTAACCATAGCAACTTCCCTTGGTGTGTTCTCTCATGATTTGATGTCTTATCTCACAACAAGGTTAATGAATGTGCTCTACCCGGGATCAATTGCGAAGATTCATCATAGTGAAGCCGCCTTTAAGCAGGTAGGAACAATATTTTTTTTATTGATTTTAGTTTAGTTTTCCTTGGTCATTGTTTAACAATTATTTCCTGAAGTGGAGGTGAATATTATACACTTAATGACTGGCCCCGAGAAAAACAGTAAATTTTGTTCGCCCGAGATTCTCAACATGCAGAATCGAGGGCGCGAACAAACTTACTCTTTTCCAGGGGGACAGTCACTAGTGTTTCCGATTTTCTTCCTGGCGTTCTTGGTGTAAAGTTCTTCAAAATAGGACGACTTATCTTCACATTTTTCTTGACAAAAGCTCGGAGCGTGTTGACAGAGTCCTTTTTTTGTGTAGCTAATCAATTTCATCTTCTATGCCGAGGTTAGTAAATACTGCCTTCCTCTCTGAGACCTGCGAAGTTCCTTTTAGTCGAACTGCTGGCAGCCTGCGAAGTTTCGCCGTTCTCTAAATTCCCGCCGAAAACTCTGGCGGCAGCAAACATCATCACCATCGGCTATCGACAAATGAAAATGTGTGATACAGTCAATATGCATTGATCACGTGCGCCAACGGGCGACAAGTGCTTGTTGGGAGACATTTTGATTTGACGACTGCCTCTAGTCTTCGGATTAGCCAATGATAGCATGTGTTAGATCTGCTAAAATGATTCCTATATGACAACTAGCACCGCCGCAGAGGGGAATAATTCTTTAATACCAAACCAGTCAATTTGAACTGCAAAATTTTGCTTTTGAAGGAAGACGCAAGCAAGAAAATTATCTTAAGTATATTTCTAAGAAAAGGAAACTAGTTTTGAAAAGTAGCACCAATGTATGGAGCAACCATGAAATTGTCCCATTAAGATAACCACTCTCTCTTATATCCGGAAATTCGTAAACAAAGCACTGCGTAAATCACAGGCGGCCCAAGCTACCAATATGTATTGGGTGTTCGGTTACATATCGCGATTTTAAGCAAATGTATGGGAAATTCGAATTTTCCCCTATAATGTTATGAAAAACAATAAAATTCACCAGTAACCTCGAGTTTCTTGTGTAGTTGTCACTCCTTGTGTTTATGTCGGGTTTTGGAGTGGTTTGGACACGAATTGAGGGACTGCGAGAAAATTGAAAATCGTAGGTAATAGACGTAAGTACTGTCGCAATTGGTAATAAAACTTGTCGCAATTTGTAATAACGTTCCTGCTGCAATTTGTAATAACACCTTATCGCAATTTGTAATGATCGAAGTAAGCTGTCGCAGTTTCAAAACAAATTTCCACTCTTTGTCCATTTACGTTATGATTTAGGGGTTGTACATTCGAAGGATGACAATCTTTGTGACTCAGCTCTTGTAATATTCTGTTATAATGATGTCTTTCAGATGGAAAACATTGGCAGATTCCTTGATGCTTGCATTGAGTACGGATGTTCAAAGACAGACTTGTTCCAGACAGTCGATCTGTTCGAGGAAACGAACATGCCAGCGGTAACTGATAGCAGTTTATATTGTAGTTTTTGCCTTTGTTGTTGTTGCTTGTTTAAAAAACTTTCTCCTTGGAAATTCTAGCTTACTTCCTTCCCGCCTTCCCATCCTTCTTCTCTCGATAGGTAAAAGAGCACATGGAATGACTATTTGGTAATTTGCGAAGCCTCGAACTACAAAATTTCATACTCCAATTAACAAACAACAATTCTGAATTTTGTAATACATTTATAGTAATGTGTGTATGTGAAGATATGGCATTTCTAGTAACCAGAGATATGAAGTTGCTTTCGAATGAAACTCTGTAATGCTGCTTTGAGTATGTTTCTTCTTCCAGTGTATGCAGTCTAAAGCAGTAAATTTAATTTGAAGTTGTATCACGTACAACTTAACTGTTTAAATTGATTACAACCAAACTGCCAATAACACCAGCAGCATCATTGTCATGACCATTATTTATATCATATATATCAGCATAATCACCGTCACCTGATCACCATTATCATTAAAATCATTACCACCATGCACTACCACTATCGTCACCATCATCATCACCACCGCTGACCTTCGGCACCTTTAATTTGTTGTAGTTGTTGTTGTTGTTGTTGTTGTTGTGATGACAACAGCAATCAATCAATCAATCTTTATTTAATCACCCTTTTCAATTGTATGTATATCATACCTACAGGTAGTATTTGAAGAAGGACAAGGGTACTGGCAACCAGAAATAACAAAGGATGCTTCACCATTCATTCTTTCTTTCTACCCATTGAGACTTTAGACTTGATTTTACAGTATACGTATTACTAATAGGTTAAAAAGAGGATGACAGACTAGAACAAGAGAGCACGTTAGAGCCTTGCTTCGAAACAAGTGTTAGTTCCAAATGGACTCTGTGGTATCAACCTATCAGTTCATACTGTGGGCTTAAATTTCCAACAGTGGTTTGCACAAAAAACTTGAGCCCACGTTACAAACTTATGGGTTATACCGCAGAATCCAAGATGTCGCCGGGTGTCCAACGAACAATTGCGTCGAAGCTAACTCTGGTGTGCTCCCCTGTATAGAACTGACATCAAACAGTTTAATATTTATTTTCCTTTATTGCAGGTCATTCAGGGACTTTTTGCCTTGGGAAGAAGGGTAAAAAATGAATAAAAAACATCTTATTTCGTTTGACTTAATTTTAGCTATCGCTCGTCTTGGATCCGTTTTACATTCTCTCTCTCTCTCTCTCTCTCTCTCTCTCTCTCTCTCTCTCTCTCTCTCTCTCTCTCTCTCTCTCTATCTCTATCT
>JAOEHT020021005.1:0-14654 GCA_025448195.2 Parazoanthus atlanticus | reverse complement strand
CAAACACAAACACAAACACAAACACAAACACAAACACAAACACAAACACAAACACAAACACAAACACAAACACAAACTGAATACACACACACACACACAAAATTGATACTTACGACGCACAAATACTTTTAACGCGGTCACGTGCAAAGACCTGTTGTTGACCTTTATTCGCATATCATAAGCAGTCCATTACAGCATTGTAGCGTCGTCTATCTCATGGCAAATTACTTACACCTATGGTTGTTTACGACCTTTACTCATGTACAGATAAGAGAACTGGAAAACGCTTTAAGACAGGACATAGAAGGAAGATACAGTGAGGCCAACGAGCTCATAGAATCTGCGGAAATCAGTTTAAAGAACGCACACGACTTAGAAGAGGCCTTGAAAGCCTCTGAGAAACAAAGAGACGAAGAAGTCAGCGACGTTGAACAAGCAATAAAGAGATTTGTCAACCAAAAAGAGCGGGAAACCAAGGAACTCAACACTAAACACGCTAGAGCGATGAAGGTGCTTGAGGAAGAAATAGAAGAACTCCGAGAGGAGAAATTCACATTGCTAAGAAAAAATGAAACTGAGGAATTGCGGTGTCTTGCAGAGATGGAAAACAGAGCGGAAATGGAAACGCAAATTGAGAACCTGCAACAGAAGTTGTGCGAGGCAGAGAAGTGTGCGAGGAGCGAAGTAAAAGGGAAGTACAAAGAAGCGGAAGAACTTTGGGAAGCGTGCAGCACCCTGAAAGCTAATGTTAGTGATTTCGAGGCAGGAATAGAGAACGAACTAGAGGAGAGGCGAACCGAACTGCAAAACCTTGTAAAGGTTAAAGATGAGGTATGTTAGCTGGCTTCAGAACGCGTCACCCATTATCAGCGTCATGGACATGTTTACAGTTAGACATCTGAAGTATATATCATCCAAATAATTGTTTTCATTTTAATTATCAACATCAAAATCTTTGTGCAATAAATCTCACCACCACCATAAACAACATTACCATAACCATTATATGCATACCCGTCTTAATCCCAAGATATAATTAAGCCTTTTAAAGCCGCTGTAGGAATATATAAGCTATATGTCTATCACCTCGTGTTTCTCTTATAGTTCTCTTGTGCTCTAGATACAACTTCTGACGTGTTTACTATATCCAAGTCCTTAGACATAAGCAGCCGTTTTATAAGGTTTTACAAAATAGGAACTGAAATTGGTGTCTTTAGTTTCTGATATGAAGACTAGTTTTGCCATCCATTAGTCAATCTGAGCCGGCGCGTGTTACATATACCTATATTTTATAATTCCAGTAACAAAACTCAAACAAACACCATCGTAATTCAACTACCATTCTTAGAGCCCCTACCTACCTGTCATTATCAGAAGGTTAAGCTCCATCATCCTTATCTCCCTGGCCAGGACTTATCAATCGTTTCGCCACTATCAACCTCCGATTATCATTATCACTTTTTCCATTTCCCATCACCTTACATTTTTGTTCCCTCATCGTCCAACAATCTTATCATGCCCTTCACTTTCACCACAATTTTTCAGAGATCATCATCATCATCATCATCAATCCTTTTCGTGCCAGTAGATCCATAAGGCCTCCACAGTCCTCTTTAACACCTTAGGTTTTGATCAAGATTTCGGCATACCAACATATTACTAGTAAACGTTTCCTTCAAACGCGGAGTCAAATGTCTCTTGCTAAACGCTCATATCACAATCCTAACTTTTCATTATTCCACATAACCACGTATCAAGTCCCAGTGCTTTCAGATTACTAATGAAACCTTTTATGATCCCTGTATATCTAGCTTGAACAAGCCTCTAAAGATCGCACGCAAGATTCCAAAGATATACAGTTAATGGAAACGCAAATCGTAGAGTTGCAAAAGGAAAATGTTGAGATCATGAGGGAAAAACACGAAGAGTTCAAAGCAATGGAAGTGCAGACCAGCGCTGTTTTAGCACTGAAAGACGAGGCGATAAGCCAGCTAAAACATGCAAAGATTCAAGATTCAAGATTCAAGATTCAAGATTCAAGATTGTTTTAATAATGCCTCTTATTACATACAATAATAAAAATACAATAAATTTACATGTTTTTGGGCATTGACTAATTGTAACAGTTGAAAACTGAACTACACAATTAGCCACTGATTTATTTACATTTTACAAGGTCAGAAAAGGGTCTTGAAAAAAATTTTTACATGAATAGGAATGCAAACACCGAACTGCTAAGACAAAAGGAGAACTTTATTGAATGTTTAAAACTAAAATTTAACGACGAGTTACGAAGTAAAGAAAAGGATTTTGCGAGCATACAAACGTCTGCCAGCGAACTTCTAAAGAAGAAGGAAGAGCAAATTGAGAACTTAAAAGCAGAGTTGAAGCAGGCTCTTTGGCCAGTCGAAACAGCTGTGAAAGATTCTCACAGTTCTTGCAAAGAGATTTTAAATGAAAAAGATAGAGAGATTCAAAGACTGAAGAACTGCCATATTGAAATGTTAAGACAAATAGAGACTATAACGCAACAGCTCAAGACGGAGGTACTTGAAACGCTGAAAGGAAAAGACACAGAAATAGAGGACTTGAAGCAATTTTGCCATGAGGTGTTCCAGAAAGCAGCAAATGATGTAGTACAGTTGGGGAAAACGCTAAAGAAAGAGCTTTTCTTGAAAGAGGAAGAGCTGGAAAACCTTAAGTTAGCTTACGAAGGGACCATTCAAAGAAAAGACGAAGACTCAAAAGAACTTTGGAAATCCTTACGCGAGTTTTCAGTGACAAAGGAGAGTATGATCCAAGAACTTGAAGAATCTTACAAAGGCAAGCTTGCAGTAAAGGATTACGAAATCGAAAGTCTTCGATTGCAATCACAGGCCATCCTCCAAACGAGGAATTGTGAGTTGGAGGACACAAGGAAGCAACTTATGGAAACAGAGAAAACGCTTGGAAAATTCCAGGAACATTTAGAATGTGCAAACAAAGAGTTGGTGTCCAAGGAAAGGAAGATAAAAGAGCTGAAATCACAAATAGAGGATCAGTGGCACACACACCAGGACTCGGAAGGGAAACAGATGGAATTGAGGAAACAGTTGGAGCATAAGGAGCGAGAGTTTATCAAGGTAGAGTACTTCATTTCCGTTTAACTATTTATATTTTAAATGTCTTCTTTTACTCTCATTCTACCTTTTTTGACCAATAACAACTGCATGTGAAATAATTGTACATATCCCTTTGGCATTACTTATAAAGAGCCCAATGTGCGAAGAAAAACGTCACTGTGACATCGATGCATTGCCGACACAGATAACATTTACAATTATTTATCCATTTTAAGGTGATTAACGGCGAATACTTATCCAGCTGCAAATGTGTTGAGGTCAATATTTATCATACATAAACCAAACTGGTGAAGAAGGACTAAAACCTATAATTGTATTCAGTTATCCAAGAAAAGAGAACCACTTAGACATTAGCAATGTCGTTCGCTCAAGCGCGAAACACGCTTTCCCACGCGACAAAAACGCTTTGTTACGCAAAGAACAAGCTCTTTAAACGCGAAAAGAACAATCTCTCGCATGCTCTGAAAATTCTACTTGGATTCTACACCTTGTTGAGATAACCGAACAATTGTCACTTTCTACGTATTTCTCGACTCCTGATCTAGATAACATCATGTAATATCAACTTATTATCGTCATCAGAAAATTTAACGCTTGCTTATGGCTCAAGTAATGAAGTTAATGCAAAAACGTTTTCATGATTTTCGTGACGTCACGATGACGTCACCAAACGAAGGAATTTCCAAAACAAAACACTCCTTATTATCATTACCATCATCATCAGTATCATCGTCATTATTATTATTATTATTATTATTATTATTATCTTAATATTATTATTATTATTATTATTATTATTATCATTCACTTAGCTCCAGGAGGCGTCAATACATACATCTGAGAGATTTGCTAAGGACTACAGAGACCTTCAGGAAATTTCCAGCGAGCGAGCTAGAGACAAGGACAGGATGATCTCAATATTCGAGGCGAAGATGCAAGATGCGGTAAGAACGAAGGAGGTGGAAATTCACCGTAACACGGCTGCCCTGCAGGACCAACTTGCTGTCAAAGATCAAACGATTCAATTTCTGACGCTGTCCGTAAAGGAAGCTGAGGACAAAGTTAAGAGAATTTCCACGGTGAGAAATACATCGAATCTAACCCTTTTCAGACTGGGTTTTTGAGAGTTCTATGGCTCTGAACTCTATAGATATGTCAGAAACGTCAGCATAAGTATTCTGGTAGTGTGCTGCCACGGAACTCATCACATGATCATCTGACTGCCATTTTGGAAAAAAATTATCGAGCAGTGAGATATTATAATAGTTATTTGGAAAAATTATGTTAAACATTTGGCTTTGTCGTACCCTAATTGGAACTAACTGGGACAGTTGAGAATGATATCTAAAAATTTGAAATTTTGAGGGCAGAAAATTCTAATGTTTATTGATTATCTCAAAACTTTTTGCTTTATTACGTATCAGTCAACTGTTCCAGTTAGTTTTCTTGAGTATGCGTTTCAGTTAATGAATTATTTATTGTCATTTTCTCCTCCAGTTTTTGTCTCCAATCAGTTCCTCTAGAGATAGATTTTTTTAACCAAAATGACCACAATCTAGTCGCGTAACACTACTGCCATAGGAACACATTCCTAAAATGCCTTTTTTAATGCCGTCTAACTTATGGCCAACTTTATTAAAGTGTTTTTTTTTGTAAAATAGTTCTTGAGTATGAAAATCTCCGGTTGCCTTCTGGAACACTGAGCAGAAAGGCGAAACTGAAAGTGTCCGCGGTCTAAAACACCAAATTAAAGTATTAATGCTGTTCATTGCCAGAAATGACGTGCTAGTTAACTAAATTCAGTGCTCGTACTAATCGAATCGAATCGAGTCAAATCTCACAGTAATTAGCTAGGTCAGTTATGATGTCACATGCCGTCATAAATTCGCCATGTCAGATTTTTTGGCGGCCATATTGGATTTTTTGATGACATCAGACAAATGTCTTAAGGTTACGGTACACCTTGAGCGGTGTTTTCAGTTATCAGTTCGTAGCTCCGTTAATATGCGCCGGTTATCCATAAACCTATACATTACTTGAAAGCTTATAAAAATCTCTAACTGATGGTGTACGTCATTTTTGCAAAATGGTCTTTGTAAGCAAGAACTAACACGCTGTTTGCGACCGAGCGTTTTCCCTTCATGAAGCGTCAAGTCCCTCAGGTTTTAATTTGACAAGTTTAGCTATTATACTATCGCTGTGCCAAATTTTATGGCGATAGGACAAAAATAGCTTGAGTTGGGGCTTCATGAAGGGAAAACGCTCGGTCGCAAACAGCGTGTTAGTTCTCGCTTACAAAGACAACTTTGCAAAAATGATGACGTACACCATCAGTTAGAGAATTTTGTAAGCTTTCCAGTGATGTATATGTTTATGTTTATAGTGTACCGTAACCTTATAATTGACTCTGAATTATTTTATGAAAAAAGTGTTCGACTCTCGGAATGGACTTTGATTAGCACAAATTCTTGTTTGCCAGCAAAACATTTGAGAGAATGACTCACCGGTTAATGAATGAACACAAATTTAACACACTATAATATTCTTCGATAAAATCCAGGAAAAGTCAGAACATTTTATAGTTCTACTTTTAAGGTTCCTTCGTTGTAGAGATATGAATATCGCGCGGGCACTTGCAGAACACGAAATGTTAAAATATAAAATATACTAAAAACATAAAATGTTCTGAAGGGAAACTAATTACATATATAAGAAATTATGCACATTTGTTAAAAACAATGCAGCCTTGATAATGAAGGACACTTTTAGCAAATTCAGTTAGTTTTTTGCTTTGTCGAGTTCAGTATACGTGAGGTAATTTCTCCTTGATGTTTTAAACAAAAGAACGAGAGAAAGTCTGAATATTTCAGTAGTTATATATTGAACTACATTGAATAGGTATTGTATCCTGTCTTTCTTAAATGGAAAGTTTTGAACACTTAGTGTATTTGTTACTAATTTACAAGAGTAACGTTTTCCAATTGACTGTACCGAAAAAGATGGCTACAACACCTTGCAAAAGTAACACAGCTAGTAGGCATAGAGAAAACCATATACTTTTGCGATACTCATTCCTGTACATTAACAGCGTTGTGTATACTTGGGTTGAAGTTTTTATAACTTTTCTCTGCGTTTTTCTGAGCATTTTTAGGATTTTCGTGTGCTAAGAATTATGGGTAAATGCACCAGTCGCCATCTTTTATGGCACGGTCAATTGCGTAGTTTGATCAACAATAGTTGATATAGAATTACATGCGCCGTGAGGTTGGTTAGAGCATAGTTAACTATGGTTAAAGGGCTGACATTGAGAGCGTTAACCTTTCGTCAGGGCAACGTTTTCCAATGTTTTCTTCTACAGGCAATGGAGCACGAAAAAGGCAAATTTGAACAAGTAATTAAAGGAACGAGAGAGAAACTCCAAAGTTGCAGTCTTAAGCTACAGCAGGAGACGGAAAACAAAAACTCTGAGATAAAAAGGTTACAGAAAGTTGTAGAAGACACAAAAAGAAGAACAGATTTACAACTGGAAGTCCAACGTGAGAAGGCCGAAAACGCTGCTCGTGAAAAAGAAGATGAGATGAGGAGATACAAGAGAGATGTGCGTGAGGAGAATGTGGCCATGCGTAGTGATCTACGGGGGAAAACTGAAACAATTGCCAACCTGCAAAGATCATTGGATAAAGCAAAGACCGACAAGATGGAGGCATCCAAAGCACTGACTGAGATGCGGCAGAAGATGGAAGAACAGGGTAACAAGGTATACAGCTAGCTTTCAGATATCTATTGATCGGCGCGCCGCTGTGCGATTAACTGAATCTCTTTTCAAATTTGTATCGCATATGGAGCGAGATTCGGTTTCTGATAAATAGATACTCAGATTTATCCCACGCCGTATAAAATACAGCCAATCAGAAGCCAGGAAAGCTGTTGTATATTCTGCGCTATGCAGCGAGTTGTATGCAACGGGTAGCCTGTATTCCACTGCTACCCCTATTTAAAGGCAATGCTTCTCGAACACTGCCCAAAGTGTTCCAAACCTTTCTAAACATTTTTGAGCCATCGTGAACACTTCCGAAGATTTTACGAAAATTTTCCGGAGATTTCCGAAGATTTTCTTAAGTTTACTAAAACCATAAGAAAAATTTGAGAAATCTTTTGAACACTTTCCAAAATTTCAGTCTGACAACATTGAAGATTTTCCAAATTTTACCAATGTTTATTGAAAGTGGTGCGTGGGATATTCCACGGTCAGCCCCACTAGAAAGCATTGCATAACTAATATGTATTTAATATAGTAAAATTTTAAGTTAAGATTTTCACGAGCTACGCATGCGCAAGTGTAAGATAATTTCACCGCAAAATAGTTTTGACGTGAGCATAAGCGACGACGTAAGTGACACAGAAGCGAGAGTGCAAAGTTTTCACTTTTTTGCGTCGCTTGCTTTCCTCGTGAAAACAGGAACACAACGCAAGCGAAAGAAAAGTTAGGAAAATGTTCGATCCTTGTGCTTGTGCTAGCTTTCCTTGCGTCGTATCAAGGCCGTTTTCATGGTGAACTAAGCTTGAACTGAAGAGCTCCCTGCACTTACGTTCTTGCATCTCTTGTGAAAAACAAGCTTTACTATAAGCGAGTGAGGGAATAGGGCTTATACTCGGACGTGTGCTTTATATCTAAATTAAGGAGGGACCCGTTAAATTATAGGGGGCCCATTTTTGAACGTCTAGAGTTTATTATGTCAAAATTGAATAAAAGCTGTGATAAATAAAGAGACTGCCAAATATGATCCTTTTCTTAGGCGAACAGCCGCATACAAGCGTTGGAAAGAGAAAATCTTGACTACAGAGATGAAATAAAATCTCTTAAACATCTCTTGAAGAAGGACGAACAAGGGATGAAAACCCTCCAGCTATCTGTGGACAATATGCGTGAAAATATCAGGGTCAAAGATAAAGCGCTTCAGAGTTATTCAAGGTACGGAATTGCCGCACTGGCACGCTTTTCTCTTATATCTTCTGAACCAGAAGGTTATTATTGCTATTTAACTGGGTAGAATTAATTAAGGAAGGTTTACCTTTGCCAAAAGGTGTTGAATAATACTGGAAGTTTTTATGAGGACTAGCCATTGGTTAATGTTTCTAGGCGAGTATTAGTTATAGTTTTTGTATAGTTTTTGTAATAATTTATATTTCATATTTACTTCTTCACGTTGTATATTATCCCTGTAATTCAGTTATTGACTGCAATGAGGATTTAATAATCAGTCTGTTATTACAGTCTATTGCTATACCTGTTGGATTATAAGAGAGATGGAGTGGTAAATTTAATAAAGAGGTTGGAATTAGCGGTTCCATATCCACCAGTTGTAACAACCTTGTCTAGTGTATGTTGCATCAAATAGACAGTTCTTTTTCCCTTTTTTCAGGGTATTTTTAGTTTAAAAACTTTGTTAAGACAAACACTATCTGTACCGGCTCCAAGTGTCCTTCTCATAAATATAGAAACAGGACAATTACTTCTCGAAGACTTGCTAAAACTTTGTCACAATTGTGACCGACACTTCATGGGGAATTAGCTCTCAGGGGTTCCACTCTAATCTCCACTGCAGCTTCTGCTGGTAAAGTGGCTGGAAATCCAAACTACAGTTCCAAACGTCCACTGCAGTTTCGACCAAAGGGGAACTCCAGATACTAGCTCGAGAGCTATTATCAAAAGAGATTGAACTACAAGCTACGCTTTACGTTATCTATTGCAAACAAAAGAAAAAAGTAGACAATGAAATAGTGAAACAATAAAAGCTAACTGACTATAGAAACCTAAAATAGCGCGCGAGTTGAAAGAAGCCGAAGTTAGGAAAGTTTTTTATATGACTGAAGTATTGCCTCGTGACACAATCGTGAAAACTACAACAAAGATCTTCTGATTGAGAACGGTTCTCGCGTTACTTCCGTTCACTGGAAAAGATGTGTTAATGAACATTCCTCCCACAAAATTGTAATTTCCAGATTACTTCGAAGGATTCGGAGTTAACTGTTAAAAAGCAACACGTTTTCGTATTAGTATCGCATCGCATCATCATCATCGCACCTGGAAGGATAAACAAAGTCAAAGGAAGCTGATAGTTTTTATTCACCGCACTTGAACTACGGAAAGCCGTGTGATGGATTTTTTTGGTTTGTACAGGTGAAGTAAACTTTCAATAGCAGCATAATCTGTGGAACACTCGTAAACTGTAATGGAATCTTGTGATTACCTGAGAGTAGGAAAAACCTTGTAATTTACTTTAGTATAGTAACTCTTAACAAAATTAGAGGTGGAAAGGTATCTAGTCGAGGCTCTAGCTTGCTTTCATGCAACTAACAATTCTAAAAAATGACTATCAACAAAGAATTGGTGGGCTGTTTTGAGATACGATTCATGAAATGTGCAAAAAGTATACCCGACTGGGTTTTCGTTAGCGCAGTAAGTGAAACATATTTTGTTTGTAATCTTCTCGGTTGCTGCGAAAAACTAAACTCGAGCAAAATTACTAAGCACACGAGTGTATAGTTTAGCTTGAATTACTTTGCTAGCAAGTTTCCAAACTTGTGAGAAAATCACCACAGAATACTTTATTCTATGCTTTGAACTTACGGAAGAAAACGTACAGATATAATTTTCATACTAAATACCTGACTGCTAAAACAAAATTTAGAAATGAAATCACTGATTATTCCATTTATAGTGAAATACCGTAAAAATCCCACTTTTGTAAAAGTGTTGGGTGAGCTTTTAATATTTTTATTGAAACTATTAACAGAGAGATTACAACCGGAAGAAACCGTTTCGAAATTAACTCAACAACTTATCTAACTATATTACACATAAACTATCGAGATAGACCACGTTTTCTGTGGCAACAGGCTTATTCCAATCATAACAAGCTTGAAAGTGTAACAACTAATGCAACTAAATTGTTTTTCTTTGATAACGATGCTAAGCATCGAGAAGGATAAGAGGTGGTTTTATAACCGGGGGAGTTTATAAAAGGGATTCTACTTCATCTTCGGTATTGTTTTCATAGAACTCTCGCCGAAGAGACGAAAACACGGGAAGCACTGAGAGATGATTCTAGAAGACTTTCCGAGGAACTTGTCGACTATCGAGGCAAACTACACGAGCTGAATCAGTCTGTCCAATGCTTTCAAGAAGAGAAGAAAGCAACAGTCTTCAGAACGAACAAGTCTGAAAGAGAAATAACAGAACTCAGGTATTGTAAGTTTAACTTACAATTAAAATTGAACTTACAATTAAAGCAATTAAAGTTGCTTTCATATCCCCGTTATACACCGGGCATCCCCCATCCAGCTTAACATTGATAGGTGCATTATTTTATTCGTTTTGTCTGTTATTACCCTCGCATTTACTCAATTCATCTTTTATGGTTTCTATTTTTGTTTTTGCAATGTTAAAAGTTGTTAAATAGAATAATGAAGAGAAGACTGACTAGTTTCCCCAGTTGATATAAAAACATTGATCCTGATTCAATCGAGCAGAATGATTTTCTTTCCAAGTAAGACAAAACCATCTGTATGTTTCAAACTCATCCTAATTTTTAGTTTGGATAATCGTTTAGATTGTTTACTGTTTTGAGAGGGTATTTCAAAATCTTTCCGAGTGTATTCCTGTTCTCGAAATATTTAATCGAATGCACCCTCAACGACCCTTAATTGCTACATGTAGATGATGGTGCACCCTCAACGACCCTTAATTGCTATATGTAGATGATGATGCAGCGTTTTGCATAAACTTTTTCGTTACTAACAATAATAATAATAATAATAATAATAATAATAATAATAATAATAATAAAATTTATTTAGCGTTGTTTCTTAGAATCCAACAGCGCTTTACAATGTTGTCTACACCAAATATTATCAAATTTACAATAATTCAAAAGAAGAAAATATATGCGTATTACAGGGTTGCCTACATTAAATATTATCAGTTAAAAATGCGTTTGAAAAGAAGTGTTTTTAAGTTCGATTTCAGTAAAAGCAGTCAACGATTTACAGGTCCTCACGTGTTCTGGAAGAGAATTCCACAGTGTTGCATGGAGTAGTTTACGAGAATGCCCTTTCTCCATAGGTCTTTAGATTACATCTGGGAACTCTAAGTAAAGCTTTATTTGAGGACCGCGATGTACGTTTGGGAACGTATGGAGTTAATAATTTTCGTTCATACTCTTTTTACTAGAAATACAGCGGACCGTCTGCAACAAGAGAACACTTCCTTGAAACTAGACGTGGAACATCTGAAACAACAATCAAAAGGATGCAAAAGGCAGGAAACTTACTTCAAAGACAAACTCCGTAACCAGACAGCAACAGTCTCTGGGCTGCGCGACCGAGTTGACAGGTTGCGAACGGAGCTGGCAGAATCGGAGCAACTGAGACAAAATCTGGACAGTGAACTGAAGGCGACAGACAGACACAAGCAGCTAATGACCAAACCCGACCACAACCGTCTAACAGTTGAGTTAGAAGAAGCGATTGATCGAGCCGCTAGACGAGGTATGAAATTATAAAGTACGGTTTGTGAGTAAGGTTGACCTATAATTTAACTTGTTATCATGGCGGATTGTGTTCAAAAGTTCAAATGTTTGTTTCCACAATTTTAATACAAAAGTGAGTTGAGAAACATACAACGTAAATGGATGGATAAGAAAGGGCTACAAGTCAACACCGATAGGGTTATCAGAAGTCCCTTGCATACGTTAAAAAAGCCGAAAATATAGTTCGAAATGAATTCAAAGATAGCACTATGATTATGTTTAGTCAGAAAAAATGTAATGAAATACGGATTTGAATAAGAATAGGTATGTATAGACGCGCAAACTGAAATAAGACTTTAGAATGTTTAAATGTCACAATGTTCAACTGCAACCAGTAACGAGAATCAGATCTGACAATTCCACCTTCTATCACTGAATAGTTACATTAACCGCTTCGTAATACTGGTAAACAAACCTAAAACACCCTCGCGTTTTGATTGGAAGGAAATCTTTCAAATACGTTTAGAGTTATTTTCAGGTTATCCATTTTACAGCTTGAACACGTACTAGTAAAGTGACATTTGGGTGATCCGAAGACAACCAATATATCTTGTGCAACACAATATTTCAATCAGTTGTCAACATCCTACCCCCAAAACATTAAATTCAAAGACGAACGAAATGTGTCTACGAAGGTTTCTACAAAGGTAACTGTTTTGGTACATAATCATTTCACCCCCTGCTGTTGAAATATTCCCCTGCTACAAAAAGCTAGATACATTTTTGGTGTAATCATGTAAATCACACAAGGAGAGTTTGTTTCATGTCAAATATGGTTTCTTCTCACAGCAAACCACAGCATTGGAACCTCAACTGACAGACTGTTGGCGGCCTTGCAAACTGATGAAACTGCAACAAAGCAACTCAGAAAATCGCTTCAAACCCAAAAGAACGAAATTGTTAAACTTGAGGAATCTGTCAAGGAGACCATGCAACGCGAAGACGAGCTACAGAAGTCCAATCAAGTTTTATCTGGTGAACTGAAGTGCAAGGACGACGTAATTGTGTCACTGCAACGAACAATGGAGACCATGAAAGAGGATTTCCAACAGCTTGTAGTCTCCTCCCAACGCAAGTGCTCCAGTGATGCCGCTGAGATTGCAGACTTGAAGCAGGAATTAACTAGGATGAAAAAAACATTTGAGCACGCCTTATTGGAAAAGGAAACATTGGCTGACTCGCTAAAATCCGAAAGGGAGATACTTACTGCCCATGTTAAGTATTTGAAGGATATGATGAAGAAAGACGAGATTTCAAAGAAAACTTTAGAAGACTTTGCCGAGTGTCTGGAAAAGGACAAAGACTCGTTAATGAATCAGTTGGGTACGTTACGAGATGAGCTGGAAGAAAAAGAAAATGAACTTCAAGATGTTAAACGCTTTGCCAGAGAAGCAGGGATTAGGAACAAGATGTTAAGAGAAACTCTCGAGACATACCAATCTGCTGGCACTTCACAGAAACGACAACCTGCTTAGAAACTGTATTTCACTAGGCATTAGTACGGTAACTAGCCAGCCGTGTGCTAGGATATTTTGACCGACATTAACATTTTAATTTCACTTTTCTTTACTTTATTTTAGTTTAGTTTACAGGCTGCTGAACCTTCATGAAGATATTTCTGAACCCGAAGAGAATAAATATTTTGCAAGTAACGCAAGAAAGAGGAACAATTTGTCAAACAGTTCGTATCTCGCAAGCAAACTTTCTGGCAGTGTGTTGAACCTGCAACCAGTCACCAGTGGCACAAAACTGTATATTCGAGTTCAACACAAACTTATATCTTATAATACCTACCATATAGCCAACAATTAAACTCTAGTAGACATTTTCATTAATTTTTATGAGGTTGAACAGCTTAGATAATAGATTAAATAAAAAAATAGAACTTTACCCCTGTTGGCGTATTACAACACTCATTTTAGATGTACGTGCTTTGGCCTTAAAGACTTTAAATATTTCCTAAACATATTAAAATTAAATAAAATATGCTAGGGCGCAAGTACAACGTATGGGTGTGAGGGAACAATTGTTTGCTGTTTGCAAGTGTTTTGGCGTTATTTCAGGTTCAGTTTTGTGAAAATTTCCAAAATCTGTGGTTGCCCAAAAGGAAATGGATCCTAAACAAATCTTATCAGTAGTGAATTGAATCTCAGATTAATGACAACTTGATAATCGTTACAAAACGTGTATAATTTATTTTCATTTATGTTTCTTTTGAGTGCTCCGTTGGCTCTCTCGGACTCGTCACTCCTATATACTGCTAAATGATTCTCAGTGATTTCCAAATTACCTTCAATCGATGATTACTACACCCGTGGGTTTTATGCCAAACCTGACTAAGGTATCTTAGTTACATGCATCCCCAAGTCACAATGGCCTATTTACATGTAGCTATGCAATCCATCATTATCATCATCGAAACAAGTTTTAAAGTTATGTAAATGTTAAATTCAACCCAAATTTCATTTTGATTGTACACCAGCAACAAACAAGAACACATAATACCAGCAAAAATCAGATACTCCAACACGGACAGACGTTTAATTATCAAAGACCTGTCAAGGACCATATACAAATAACCTTTTCAAACTCAAACTCACGAAATACAACTTGCGCGGCTCTGGTACCTGGCAACATCTCCCTCAAAGAATAAGGCCTCGTTTACACTATACCAGATAGCTGTCGTACCGTTGTAAAACCATAGCGGATAGGCCTTCTGTTTACACTATACCAGATAGCTGTCGTACCGTTGTAAAACCATAGCGGATAGGCCTTCTGTTTACACTATACCGGATAGCTGTCGTACCGTTGTAAAACCATAGCGGATAGGCCTTCTGTTTACACTATACCGGACAGCTTTCGTGCCGTTGTAAAACCATAGCGGATAGGCCTTCTGTTTACACTATACCGGATAGCTGTCGTACCGTTGTAAAACCATAGC
>JAOEHT020020898.1:0-14658 GCA_025448195.2 Parazoanthus atlanticus | reverse complement strand
TTTGAAGGCCCACAATTCCTTTCGGTCATGGTATTCACTATTGCACCAGGTCAACCTTTTCTGAAATAGGTGTATATAAAATGTTGGTTAGATTCGCCCTGTTATGGCCAGGGGTACCAGGCAATAAATTACAATTTAAGTCACCTAACAGACATAATTCGCTAGGGAATTCACTGGGGAGGTCTGTAGCAGGTGCTGTCCAAAAATGGTTTAGATTGGGGATTGGATATTTGTAAAGTCATTCAATCTAGTTTCGGAGGAGTGACCTCAGATATGATTGTTAACTGTTCCTGTTCCTGTTCCAGCCCAAACTGCCCTCAGCAGGTGGAAGAAATTATCACAAAATGCTGTAATCCATTACAAGAGGTAAGTCAAGGTTCCAGATCCCGCGAATCCTTCAGAAGTCTTATTGTAGTTTGTGCAGTTTTTGATGCATTAAAAGCCTTAAATTGACAATGTTTACTGCTTTTAGTTTTGAAAGGTCCTAATTTTTCACACGAATGAACAATACGTATGTGTTTCTGTTTTCTGGTTTTTTATGCTAGGCTCTACTCAGCACTTGCAAAATTGTGTTCGGCAGCTACAAGTTTGTCGTTTTTAGAATGGTATTTCATATGAAATTGGTGAAATAATAAACTGCGCTGTTTCCCTGATGTATATATTTGTCTTACGGCATGAATTTTGCCATTTTTTATTATTAAAAAATACAGCAGTGGACAGTAAAAAGTGTCTTAAAAATTATCAATTTTAGTTTTAAGTAGGTCTTCGCTCATCTGAAAGCTGCAGCAATCAAACTGGCCTGCCTGCGTTATCCATGGTTCATTTCGGTCCAACAACAGCTTTTACGAACAAGCAAATATACTTCTACTTTCAGGCTCTTCCAGGTAAACTCATCACCATACCTTGTAATATAATGTTTTGGCTATTTTGAACAGGAAAGAATGAAGTTCCGCGAAATTCTTCGAGAGCTTCGGTCCCCTCGTCTCAGTAAGTGTGGTAATTGTTTTTACTCGGTGATTGTCTATGTTGTTAATATTATGTTATTGCTTCAGTATTTACAATAGAACAATTCTGTTAGTATATGTAATAGACTACATGCTGTCCAATTTGGATTGGATTTCGAAAATTGGACAAGCATGTAGTCCTCTTACTTATTAATTATATAGCTACTGATTTCATGTATGACTATATGGCATTTCAAAGTATCCATCAACTCCGGAGAAAACTCCGCCATTTTTTGTCAACAAAGACTGCGCGCGAGAAGAGCTGTTTTGTTGTTGACGATTGTTTTTCGCTGATTGGCTAATTTCCTTTTCTCTTAGATCTGATTGGCTGAGACAAGACTATCCTATTTTTCCAAATTGGATACTTCTTATATTTCCATATGAAAGTCTTTGAAGAAACTATCCAGTTAAACATTAATTGGACAATTAAAAGATAATAGTTTGATCAATAGAGTTTACTGACCAGGTATATAATTAATCATCGTAATAATCCTTCATAATGACAAGCGATCTATCTATCTATCTATCTATTTAGCACACGTAAGATTTAATTGCTACGAAATACAATTCAAATCGAGTAGGTATTGCGGTGTGAGTGTACGCGTTGTTCGTCAACTTTGTAACAACCAATAGAATTAGATTTTTTGAATGCGTCATACAAATTAAGAGATCTATCTATCCATCCCCCTCCCTCCATCCCTCCATCCTTCCGTCCCGCCCGTCATCCGTCCGTACTTATCTGTCTATCCATCCACCCATCCATCCATCCACCCACCCACCCGCCTATCCATCCATCAATCCATCCATCCTTCCATCCTTCCACCTATCCATCCGCCTGCCTGTCTGTCTGTTTACCTGTCTGTCTATCTATTTACTGTTTTTGCAAGGGACAAGAAAGTTCGGAAGTTAGTGCTATCATATTCTGCGTGTACTGATAAGTTTGAAAATAAGGGCAAAACAAATCTTTCTAAAAAGATCTTAAGAATTTAATCGCCTTCTAATTGATTTCTCGTGATGTAAATGGATATTTTAATTTAGGATCTTTGGAATACAGTTCAGCGGTGGCGGTGGTGATGGTAATGGTGATGCTAGCTTTTATTAAAAGATGGCAGCAAACAGCTGATGTGGTCTTGTGATACATAAAAACAGGGGAGGGGGGTTATACTAAATTCCCAAAATAGAATGAAATGCAAACATAAAGAAAAGTACCATAGATCGTAACCTTAACAGTTTAACTACCCATATGACTAATTGGCTAACTGTTTAAATACTATACACTCTGATTGATATTCAACTAAGTATCCCAAAATATAGTAAACTAACTGTTTATCTGTCTAGCTGATTGTCTAATTTAATATCAAAAAGGAAAAAAGTATACAAAATCATTCGTTCTTCTACAATGATGATCATCTCATTCAAATCCTTAATACTCTTGTTCATTTCCAGAGATGGGGGAAGACCTCAACAAGCCGATGATTTGTCTTGGGGGAGATATTAATGTAACAGACCGGGACAGTGGTGCTGACATTGTACTGAAGGCAGTCAGTGTAAGGAAGACTTTATTGACAAATGATTTGTCTTCGTGTAAACTTAAGCCGTTCTTGCAAAAAAAAAGGCCATTAGGAATAAACTAGGAATTGGAAGATAAACGTTTTTTTAGAAAAATTGTGCCGCTCTAGAAATGTGCTTGTCATTAACTCGATACTTTGTTCCAACTGTTTTTTCTAAAAAGATTTAGAAGCTTTTCCTTCTTAGCGAAAAATTGGGATTATGTTATGTGCATGTGAACACATTCGCATGGAACAGTCGCAATACAAGTATCAGTTATTGTTATTTCCTTCACAAATCCTTAGCATCAATTTGGCCATCTGAAAATAGTTTTTGTCACTATTGGTATAATATATATTTTTAATGGAAGGTCTTAGCTTCGATTTTGCGTAAGTGCATAAGAAAGAATAAGAAAATGAAAACAAAACGTTTGATAGGCTTTTTAAGGATTAGAGGACGTAAAATTTGTGCTTTTTCACATTCTATTTCTGAAGTCAGCAGTGTGCAGTTGTTCAACTCTAAGTAATTTAGTGGCGCTTTATTATATTCAATATTTAAGCTAATTATTGTGCCCTGCTAGAAGTTCTCGTTTTGCTTTCTTAATCTCTTAATTGCTGTCGCACAGGGTGCAGAGGCTGATGACTACTCAGTTGTGGCTGGCGGAGCACCTTCCGTTCATGCACCAGAAGAAGAGACTCAAGCTGATGAAAATGTCAATCAAAGTGGCCCGGCAAGTACCAGTCATGGTGGCAACGAGAGACAGCTTAATCCTGCTCCAGCTGTTGAGTTGCTGAAGAAAAGAGTAAAAAAATCCATTCCCAGGGCAAACTCGTTTCCTGGAGCAAGGTGAAGAGAATTGTAAATTGTCATCTATTTGACTCAAGTCTATTGATTGTCTTCCATAACTAAGGGCTTAAACTTCGGCTTTTGTCCAGGCCCACTTTTGCGACCAGTTTTCAGTTCTTAGGTGCACCAGTTAAATTTTAATCGCACTACGTGTTTACAGTTTTTTGAGCAAATTAAATAGAGAATCTCTGCACTTTGTCAGAATACGAGCACGTTGAGCTTGCTTATTCTTTCATTGGCTGATTTCTGTTGTTATTGTCGGAAAGTAGGCAGTTACGGTTTGTAGTCGCACTTCAGCATTTGAAAAAATACGGTCGCATATGTGACCAAATGGTCGCTAACTTTGAGCCCTATGGTCATACAATTAGCGATTTGACTGACGTGGGGAAAATACACTACACCGCTATTCTAACTGTAGGTAAAGTGGTTCAAAATAGTTTTTCACTTTTCATTTCCTTTGAAGTTTAAGAAAGGTTTAATCATTTGTAGTGAAAACAACTGCTCTTTGTTGATAGCTGGTGTTGCAATAACCGTTAAGCTTATAAACACTTGTACTCCCACCAGGAATTTGTGTTTCCTTGGCAACTTGACATGGCCTCAAAGACACCATATTTTTAGCATTCGACTGCATTTTATACAAAAATTAGTTGATGAACCTCCATAATTATTGCATCAAAATTGTTTACACATCAGGGAGCACATTTAATGAAATTTTGAAATTCTGTCAACAGGTTTGGCGCCACCTTAATTTTTGGATGTTAAAGACTTACAATCAACTACCGTGATCCTTTGCGCTTATTTTTGTTTTTATTGGTGAGTCGAAACGATCTTCATTAGGTTTTTACCCCCTGGGAGACGACTTCGCCTCTACCTCTCTTTCTCGACAACATCACTCAGTTCGGAGATGTTCGAGTCACCTCTGCTTAGTGCAGCTCAGGTCCGTCAATTATACAACAGCCAGCGCAAAGAATCACGGTAGTTGATTACAAAACTAACACCAAAACCTGTTGACAGAATGTTTTTAAAATTTCCTTAAATAAGCTCCTTGATGTGCAAACAACTTTGATGCAATATGTCAAGTTGCCATGAAAAGATAAAACCCGAAGGTAGTAAAGTTTTGATAAGCTGAATGTTCTAACACCAGCTTACAAAAACTGACATGAATTCATCATTTCGTAAAATTCTTTGGCAAAGCAAAAATATAATGGAAAGCAGGTGTGAGCCACCTTAAGATGTCTTTCAAATCAGTTTCATGTTGTAGCCGTTATTGTAAAGGAAAAATTCTCAATATTGACATTCAATTTTCGTGTTGGGAAAAAAGATCCTATGTACACAAATCTGTTTCTTGCCGTTGGGAAATACAACACTATATATTCAGTATGGAAATATGCAACAGTGGCAAAACTGGTTTTCTTTAATGAAAATTGCGAAATGCTTTCTTTTAAAAAGTACGAAGCATTAACAAACGCAACCCACCACATCATTGCCATTATTGATATTAGAAGTAGTTTACTTAAGCTACTTCTAACTGTTCTCCTGCTTCGTTTTAGTGTCTTAACTTTTCGATTGTGAGAAGTAATCAGCACCAAATACTTCTACTCTTCAAAAGAAGCAAAATTAACGGTAATTTTGTTGGTTTTCGACAACTGGTTCAAAAGTTAGGACATTCTTGGTTTTACAAATCGTCTTTGGCAGGAGAATGGCTGGCATTGCACTCGTAACTACACACTGTCCACTTATAAACGCTTTCCCAGATGAGATTAGATGAAATCAACTTTATCTTTTCCGCGTTTTAAGAGAAGTTGAAGGCAGTATTACCTGTAAGTTAATTTGCCCAGAGTGTCGTCACCCAAATGTTTATGCTGTCGACTTGCTTCTGTTAGTTTTTTTACTTTTTTGAGGTTAAAATTATGGTAACCTCGGATGCAATACGGGTTATAGATATATCTTCTTATTAAGGGATGGATTGCAGCTGCTTAAACCTAAGGCCTTTTATACACTATCCCGAAAAATGTCATGTGGGAATATGAACCATAGCAGATAGGCTTCTTGTTCAAGTTTGGAAAGCTTTTCTAAACCAGATCACTTCACGTGTCGGCACAAAAATGTGAGCCGCTTTAGTGTAAAGGAGGCCTAGAGGGGACTGTTTTTTCTGTGATCATAGTATACTGCTAAATCTGAAACATATTCTCCAGAAACCGTCATTCATATCCAGCAAGCGGCGGTGAGCCAGTGGTTAGTGATGACAGCCGGTGTCAAGCTCTTAGAAAACCCAGTGTCTGTCGAGCACCATCATGTCCAGCGGCAACCAAACTTCCTTGTGAACATGAGTGGAAGCTGACCGATTCCAATGGAGTGCAAGAGATTGACAGAAAAGATGCCAGTGGTGGTTCAAGTCCAGGTTCAAATGGCTATATAACGTTGGTAGATACTCGTCAAGTTCACTCGCGAGATATTGCACATGAAGTTGCAGTGACGCATGCAAACGAGGTTGAAAGGTATGTAGATGTTGATACGCTTTGGAAAAGCCATAATCTGGCACCAATGCATGGGAGGTGTCATGGGGGTGCAAGTTCATCGCCCGTGTCATCTGGTGTACCTCTGGTACACCAGAGAGTTCTGTCGAGCTCTCAGTCTGTAGAAAACCCTCGCGAAATTGTTCAAACCCATCATGTCCAGTCAGATGTAAAAGGGTACAACGATTCACTTGTCAAGACTAGTAAAGATCTCCGTTTTGAGAGTAACTTGGACTTTGATGTTGATGAGGAAGGCAGTACTTCTACCCTGAGCGAGGTGTCGTTCGCATCTGAAGATAATGGTGTGAACCAGTTTAGTGATAAAGAACAAGCATATCAGAATGTTGACGATGATACTTGCACAGACACAGACTTGCAAATTGGAGACTCTATTATCTCTGGCTTCGACATTGGGCAGTTTCTCACTTCACATGGAGAGGACCCAGGGCAAGGCAGCCTATCCGCAACTGACGGTCAAACTACCTATAGCAACAGTTTAGCTTGTGAAGATCATTTAAGTGAGGCCATGGCCTCGCTGGCCAATCTCTCTTTACAGCTACCAATTGCAGTTGATGTTGAGCAGTTCTTGACCGAAACTAAATCAACGGAAGTAAAAGGCAACGATTTGCATAAGTTGGGAAATGCTAGCAAGTCATCCAGTCTGCAGAGTATTACAGATTCTTTCCGCATGCAGCCAGGTAGTTCCTTGTTGGGGTCAATGACTGCTGAAGAACATCTTTCAATGTTATGGAAGAACCATAATAAGAGAGAAGAATGTGCCAGTACTGTAGCTAATTCTACAGAAGTAACAGTAATTATGGATGTGGCAGGACAAAATAGTGAAACTACCCTAGTTCCTACTTTCAGTGATAATCAAATATCAAACATGTCAAACCAGGGTAGTTCTTCCCCAGTTGTTCACTACTTACCGCAGCAGCCTACTCACGACTATCAATCAAGCACATATCAAGAAACAGTCGTACCGGAAAAACGCTCAACACACTTTGATAATATACCGACAAACATATCAAAGAGTGAAGATGTTGACGAGTTGATAAACCGCTTTCAGCAGATCTCTGCGCCATCCACCAGATCGTCTTCTTTACAGTGTCATGAAACCAACTTAGCAGATAAATTCAACACCAATTTGGGACAGAAAGCAGAGCAGCAGAGTCAGATTGCAGGATCGCCTTCTTTCAGCTTGGAAGGTTGGGGTATCAGTGCCGATTTTACTAAACCAAAGTTGTCAGAACCAGTGAAGTTACCAGAGTCTGCACATCGCAAGCTCGAAGCCTCAGGCTATCAAAATAATGAGTTTTCAAAGTCAAGACATGTGCGGAAGGAAGAGGCTGTTGCTGCTGCATCAAAGAGAGATTCCAAAGAAACATCCATGCACTCCTTGGAAGAGAACAGCTTGTCGTTCACTGGATTGGATCTATCAGCATGGGGTTTAGATGAACCGAAGAAGAAGCCCTCAAGGCCTGTTAACTTGCGAAGAACACAAGAAACAACAACTATGCCTGGCCATGTACACATGTACACAAGAGCATGGCAGAGCTCAAGTACCACGAATGCGAAAGTTCTGACACATGAATACCCTGAAAAAAGCAGCCAAGTGCTTCAGATTCGGGCAATATCCTGTCCTTGTGAAGAAAAGCCAGCAAGCCAAAGAGGTACACTGTCATCGAGTTATGTTGAAGTACCGAAGAAAGCCTTGAGCGAACAGGCAGAACGACAACAGCCTCTCTCAAAGCAGCACTACACTGAATCACTCTCAGGTAGTGAAGAATCACTCAAATATTCTGCAATTCTTCCCATAGTTCTGCCAGAGAATCCTGATCCGTTACCGTTTGGTGTATCTGAGACATGTGCTGACAGCTTTACGCCTAGCAGTAGCAGTGAATTTGTACCAACAAGCCATAATGAAAGATCTATGGCATCGTTTCCTACATTTCAAGGAGAGTCGTGGTTAGCTTCACTGGGCGGTAGCAGTCTTGGATCAAAACAGGTAGAGACGTTGCCTTACTTGGGAAACAAAATTGACGGTAAAAAGCAAGAAGCTAACATTTCGGAGATTCCCGTTTCTACCCCATATGTTGACAACCCTGCAATGGTGGGAACTTCCAATAGAACAGCAACTGTGGACACACTTACTGCAGCACCCAGAGATTCTACCGAACCTTTAACGCCAACACTGTTTAAAAACGCGCTTGTATCAAATGTTACTAAGAAGGAAATCCCTCCAAGTGACACTATTGAGATGACACAACTCTCACGACAGAACCGTGACAGCGGTTCTGAAGATCCTTCTCAAACTCATTTTTTCGAGGAAGAACAAATTGCCAATGATCCAAAGGTTAATTCAAATCCAACTGGATCTACTTTAACTTATAACACTGAAACTGCACAAGGTGAGAAAGACAAGATTGTTTCATCTTCAGAGGTTTGTATCCCCAACGTCTTGCGATGGTTAGAACAAGATGACAACGATCCCGAGATAGTTTCTCATAAAGAAACTGTGGATGAACAACCTTGCAAATGGACAGATTTTCCTAGTAAAGCGTCATACAGTAAACAGGATTCGTTAGTGTCTGATGAAAAAGTCTGGTCTCAAACAACTCCAGATCTTTGCTCACCAAGTCATCGGCCCCTTCCGATCTTACCGTCATCTCCTGCTGCAGATACAAATGCTTCAAGTTTTAGGTTTGAACCTATAGAGGAGAATAAACCTCTGATCCTACAGACAACTGTAACTAGTGGGCCAAATGCAGAGAGAGTGGCAAGTGTATCAAGCATAACCATGCAGGAAGATTCCAGCTTTACTGGTGGATACAAAGAGCCCCCTGTCCGATCACTGTCAGAGACAACTATCGACACAATAGGTACAGTGTAGCACTAGTTGAGTTGCATACCTATACAGAGAGGGTGAATAATTGGTTCAGGAATTTAAAAAGAATAATTATATACATGAAAAAATTACTGAACGCTTATTGGTTAAGAGCAGTGCAGTTGTTTTGTAATTTAATGCAAAAAGTGTAATTCAGTGCAGAAAAGTGCGATTCCGTGCTACTGCAAAATGTTTGGAAATATTTAACAAAACATTTGGAAATCTTTGGAAATGCTTGGAAATTGTGTGCGAAAGGGTTCGTAAATCCTTAATTCACAAGTGTTCGAAAATGTTTCGAAGGATCCGGCATCGGGAAATCTTCGGAAAATCTTCGAAAACGTTAAGAAAATCTTGGAAATTTTCGGAAAATTTTAGAAAATGTTCAGAAAATCTTCGCAAATGTTAGAAAATCTTTGAAAACTCTGGAAATAATTGGAAAAAACCTTAGCTTGATGTCCGAGAGTCCATTTATTACTCATAAGTCATGAAATCTTCTCAAAGAAAAATACTGCATTCCGAATGGCTTTTTCAGTTTTGAATGTATATGATCAACAAGTAACGGTTTCTTGTTGGAGTTAATTTGTACACACGTGCTTTTTAAATACTTCAGATTAAATTGTCCTTCGGACTCATACAATTTTGAAATCTTTAAAAAACACACTAGTGCAGATTAATTCCAAATTTTAACTCGAAATCGTATGATAACCTTTACTAATATAACTTTATTAAGACCAGCAACGGCTGAACAAACGATTGATGATTCGATGATACTTCTGCATTGATAGTTAACTGTTTCAGTCCCAGTCAATTTGTCAGCATCTGTCTTCTCCTTACGATGTCGATATGAAATTTACTCGTTTGGCAATGAGAAAAAAGGAACTGATTAGAAACATACCTTTTTCTGAGATTAAATATCTCTCAATCAGTTTATTAGGAGAACGTATAAACTAGTAAGGAGATTTATTGAAACACATTTTATATGTTTTGGGATTGAAAGGGTTAAAAATAACTGCACTTACATATGTATAGGCGGATTTCTGTTAATGTCATTTGTTTACATTTTGGGCTTGATATGTCGAATAATTTCGATAAAATGAGTGTTTAAAAAATTCTGAATTTGTAAGGGATTTCTATGACTGGAGGCAACTTTTGCCGCCAGCCCTACATTCTCTGTAATTTTCGACGATTTTAAAGACACATTACTCTTAACGTTTTCAACATGCCAGTCACAAATATTGGGTAGTTACTCGCTGTATCGTACATTTTCGATTTATGGGCACTTTTATGTTATATTACGCTAATAAGGCAAATTGTAAACAGTGTCGTCATACTGAAATCTGCCTATTGCCAACAGGTTCCGAGGGTAGCAAATGAAACCACACAATCACTGTCCCTTTAGAATTTTTTTTGTATCCTCGAGCTTCAGACAAGCGTGTTTTCGAAGTAGGTACAAGTTGAGCAGATACGAGTGGAAGCGGGTCTTGTTTATGATCAACAATCAAGAGCGTTGCCGATATCTATTTTGTCCCATATTGTTTGGAAATCTTCGAAAATCTTCGAAAAGTATTCAAAAGTTTTCGTAATAATTTAATTTTTTTCAGAAATATCGGAAAATCTTCGTAAGATCTTAGGAAGTGTTGAGGAAATTCAGAAATTTTAAGAGGTATTGAGACAGTGTTTTGACGATCTTTGTAAAGTTTTGGAAATTTCGGAAGTATTGGAATATTTTAGGGTTTCAGAAAACGTTTGACGAGATTCGAAGAGTTTGGGCAGTTTTCGTGGTGTATTTTTAGAATATGGGACAAATCATCAGAATGCATACTAACCTCTAAAAAGTATCTTAACCTTTATGTGAAATAAGAGTTGCCGCGTCAGTTTCCCAACAGTAAATGCATTATTTAACGGATGTGTCAAACTCTATTGACTTTTAGCGAATTTTCTAATATTTGTTTGCAGTAAGCAACGTGGAACCTCAACAACGACGAAAAACAGTTTCAGAAATGTCTCTGGATAAGAGCAAGATTCCCGAGAACCTAAAAGTGAGCTACGATGATCTCAAAATGGGCAAGAAGATTGGAGAAGTATGTTGAACAATTTAAAGGTTTACTGTAGATGTTTCTAAAATATTTTTTTAACAGCCGAAGGTATGTGTGGAATGGTGTCTTGAAAACAGCTGGTGTCCTAGAAAATAAATTCAAATTTTGTCAGCTGAATGGGAAAGAAGCTCGTTGGAACTGTTTGCTGCTTCGTTTTCCCATTCCCTTTCGCACTCCTACACACACGCACGCACGCACGCGTAAACACACACACGCAAACATGCACACACACACACACACACACACACACACACACACACAATGACCGTTTTGACGCTTTTTGCAACACAGCAGGAGAAAGTACTATTCCATCTGTATCTCCTTTTAGGTTTTTTATACATTGACCGGAAGTTTTCTTATGACAATAACATTTGAAATTGAAGACTCCATAAAATGTTTAATTTTAAAATACAAAATCAATAATTTCATATTTTGTTTCACGTGGTTTCCATAGTTTGTTTGTTAAACTTTTATACTGAACATCGTTAACCTTGTATTATTATTATTAATAATAATAATAATAATAATAACAATAATATGCATTTTCTTGAATGCAATCCATAAAAATCACAACCAGAAATTGTGCTATTTCAAGTAAATATATTTTGTAATCTAACATTTGCGAAAATCTCTTTTTTTTTTTTAATAAGAGTCATTTAATTATGAGGTCAACAAGTACATACAGGGTACCGATCAAGTGCGTCGACTGTTCATGTCTGTAGACCCCCTGGAAGCTCACAAAAGGGCAACAGTCACTCAAGTGCTAGATCCGTGCTTTCATACTAAGATACAGATTAACAACAAACACACACGCATGCACACACAGTCACACATTGTAGCTCATATCAACACACGGCTCTTGCTTCAACAATTTTTTTAACACTTTCAGTACCAAATCACGATTTTTGGTATACGATGGATTTTATGTGTTCTGCGATAGTTCAACGTGATTTTTAGTCGTTTTTCTGTATTCATCTTTCATTTGCTTCTCAAATTGTGATAACGAACTCGTTATATAAGTGTGCTGTTGTCAATGTTGTAGGGGAATTTTGGGGAAGTGCGCCGAGCAACATTGTTAAGACGAGTTGGACAAGTATCTCTGTGGGTAAGAACCTGCCTTATTGTAAACGCAAATGAATCAGACCAGTTGTTACGATAGTATAGGTGTAAGTTTATAGGCTTTTAGGATGATTCAGACAGTATTTTATACCATTGCAGGCAGCAGTACCGGACAAAAGTCCTTTTAGAATCTTTTTTAATCAGCAACAACTTTTCAGCTGTTTTAAAATTATTTTTGATTGCATTTTGTTTGCAGAAAGAGGATGTTGCGGTTAAGTTGTTGAAAAACACGGCGAAGAAACGTGACAAGGAGGACTTTGTCAAAGAGGCAGAGAACATGCTACATCTTTCTAAAGTTAAAAACCAGTACATTATCACGCTTAGAGGTGTATGCTTTGGTGAGTAAATTATAATAGTGATATCATCAACAACAATAATAACAACAATAATAATAGCAACGACAACAACAGTAATAATGATTGTAATAGTAACATCAATAGCTAAAAGTGTATGAACGAGGACAAGTTAGCATTAGCAAAATGCTCTGCTCTAATGCCAGTTCCAGTCCGTGATGGCAGTAATGGATATTAACGACGGTAAAATTCAGTTACATTCCACAAATATTACCACAGCCATGACCGGCAAAATATACTTACAAGAAGCTATACGCAGCTTGAATTCGGGCCGATCGTAGCGAACATATAGCTCCAATGGTACTATAATTTATCATTTTAGCACTTGCTATGGGCAAGAAGCAGTTGAAGAGTGATTACGAGCCTGACATTGGTGTTATTGCTATTTGAAAACGTATTTAACATCAACATTTAAGTGGTCTTGTTCATGGGTGCGTCGGGGCTGGACCAGTAATGGATATTTCTTTGTCTTGGCTTGTTCAGCAACAGTAGGAGGCTCCTAGTATACATTTGTGACAACATGCAATATTTCGACACATCCAATAAAAAAATTCATATTCCCATATATGTCTCTTTTTGGCCACTGCACCCCAGAGAGGCATACGGACATGTGACAGGAAGCGATAGTGTATTATTCAAGTAGCATCAGTCAACCTGAACACCATCTTGCTCTTGATCACTCAATAGTGTTTTCAATTGCATTTTATTGTTAAACATTTGCAGATCCAGACACAAATATGCTGTTGATCACTGAACTAGCCCCAAGAGGGTCTCTTCTTCAGTACATCAAGAATAAAGACAACGAGGTAAGTTGGGTACTGTACATTTTAATGGTTATTGCCCTTGGATCTTTTGCTTTGTCATTGTTCTCAGGAACTTTTTCCCTGTATCACTTTCTCCTTCAAGCATCTTCCCTCTTTTATTTGGGTTTTTGTTTTATCATTCCCCGTGGGCAATTTTCACAGAGCCTCAAGTCTTGAGCCATTCTGCTCTTAGTCCTTTGTCCTGAACCATTTCTCATGGATCATTTGTCATGAGCCATTTGCCGTGGATACATGTAATTTCCCATGGGTCATTTGCCCTGAGCCACTAGTACTGAGTCATTATTCGTATGTCATTGGCCCTGGAACATTTGTCCAGCACCGTTTTTTCATGGTTCATTTGCCAGAGCGCTTTGTGTAGATCTGTTTCCCGTGTATCATTTATCCCTAGTCATTGTGCTGAGCTGTTTCCTGTGGTTAGTTACCATGAGCCATTTGTTCTGAGTTGTTTCTCGTGGGCCATTTCCTCCAGGTCATTTGCCTGAGTCCTTTGCGCATAGTTTATCTGCTCTGTTTGCTCCTGGACCCGCTGAACCATGTTGGGCATGACTGCTGCGTGCACACATTTTAAACATTTTCTTATGTGCTCTTGTTTTTGTCATGCACAGAAACTCCTTGGTATCCCTCGCCTGTTGGACTTTGCTCTTCAGATTGCCAAGGGGATGGCTTACCTAGTAAGTAACCAATTCAAGCTTCATCGGTTGCCTTGATTTCTCAATGTATGCAAAGCAACTCATGCATGGTAAGGCGATGATCTTAACACCTAATTCAAGAAAGGTTGCTTTTTAAAAACCTAAAACACGGGACTAAATAAATGATGAATATGAATCCTAATGAGTTGAGGAGTACGCCATTGTTCACACATGGTTTCTCAGAACATCAATGAGATTCATGTTTTTTGTTTTGCAAAGAAACCCTTCTGTATTTAAGTAAGGAAAGGTGTGTTTTTTTTTTGCACTCAAACAAGTAATGTTTGTTAGAGACTCCTAGAACTAGTAAGCCCACACTGGATGATTTGGTATTAGTGTAATGCGCAGTTGATCATTCTCTGTGAAGCTTGTGCTATAGAAATATCTACAAATTTTTTATATCAATGTTGATTTCAGGGCAACTACCCACCTACAGTGTACCTCTCCCTTAGGTTTGGGTTAGGAGTCAAGATTGGTTTTAAGTTTAGGGTAGGGGTGCGAGGGTCGTTGCCCAGAATTCCCCATTGATCCCAAATGTTCTATACATTTATTAAAACTTTATTAAAAAGTGTATGGGATGTTCAGCTATGTGGCAACTCGTTGCAGATGAAAATACCATGTACAATTTATGTATTCACTATGACGTCACAACAATAACATTAAGACATTTATATGGCGCTATTCCTTGTGTTCGTAGTCATATAATCTATCTATCTATCTATCTATCTATCTATCTATCTATCTATCTATCTATCTATCTATCTATCTATCTATCTATC
>JAOEHT020020788.1:0-14663 GCA_025448195.2 Parazoanthus atlanticus | reverse complement strand
TACAACGTTTTCAGCTTGCGATTCAAGAGGCAAAAGTAAAACTAGATTTAGCCATATCCCCCGGAACGTGGTTATTGGAACTAATTGTTGTTGTATTAGCACAAAGTTTCAAGAACACACCGACGATAATTAAGAAACGTTTATATTCATAGGAAAGAATTGTTACTTGATTTAAAGTAATGTTCGGGATTTCAGCCTAAGATGTAGTTAAATCTCCTAAAATCTTCTTTTTAAGAAAGTCTTCATTTTGTAGAAAAGTCATACTTGCGCGTTTGAAGATTTCAGTAAAATCGTGAAGGTTTGCCAAACCAAAAGTGAAGTGATATGCTATTATATTGATGGTTCTTACTACAAAAAGACATTGCAGTTTTTGCCGAACTGACAGCACATTCAGCCTGAGACCCAAACATAGACAAGAAAACAGCATTATCTTTATTAACAACAATTAACAATTACTGAAAAATTAATCGCATGCGTCGGTTGATTTTACAATTATGCCGTTTGTTACAATCTCCAGGTTGCTTTTTACAGGACTTAATTTGCTTTGAATAGTAATTATTTATTTGATTAACTTTTTGCCGCTGCCGCTGCCAACAAGCACAAAAACTATAACCAATCAACTAATAATCCATTGTTTTGCTGGTTTTCTCTTTTACAAATTTGTAGAATCTGATCAATGAAAGGATAAATTTGCTATCTGAATTGAGTTTATTTGAGACATTTATGTAGCAGTCCTGCGCACACCACAAAAAGCGTGTATCATTTCCTGTGATCTAAATGGTCCAGACAAAACCATGACAATACTTTGACCGCGTGAAAGATTTGGGTGCAGCGTTAACGATACTGAGATTTTCAGATCAGAGCGAGTTAACCCGAACTTGTGAAATTTTATTAAACAACACCCCAAAACGTATGAAAATGGCCTAACAGATACGTAAACTACTACCACTCGAAGAGCCAATTATCTCCGATTTTCACTGCAACAAGAACAGACTACCATACGTACTTCTCCCCTAAGATTAAAGTGAGATATCACACTAAGATATGAATGAAAAAACTAGTGCACAAAACATATTCGATACAAATAAACAGGGGTTCAGTTCCTACAAAACAAAAAGAAAGCTACCATCTTGAATAACTAAATTAGTTATAATTCAGAACTTCACTTACAAAACAAGCCTCGTAGGATCCTCCAAATCTTTTGAGCAAATCCGACCCCGTGCACCAAGTAACCAACCTCTACACCTCCTATTTAACACAAAAAGTCCCAGAATTGCCCAAGCCCCCGCATGTTTATACGCTTCTGAGCTGTATTCCCTAGAATAAATCTATAAATATCATACCCCATCCTAGTACAGTGTATTAATAATCCGCATCAGAAAGATATGTCACACCAAAACATGAGGCCTTATCTCCCTCCATGATGACCAAAGGAAAAGACAGCCATCTTAAATATCCCCGAAAACCCTAAGAATAATTGCCACCTAAAGATACTCCGAAGCACTTAAAAATCCTATTCAACTGCACCGAAACCACTTCCTCAGTAGCTATAAGCATGTTTTGGTCAATGTGATCATCAGAGCGGTTAACTATGAGATGCTGGAACGCGACCAGAGAAAGTGTAAGAGAAACCGAGAAAGAAAAAAACGAACTGCGAGCAAGGAATCGAACCCACGATATCCTGATAATATGGCAGGCGCTTTAACCAACTGAACTACCGAGGCAACCCTTTCTCGGGTTGGTCTCGTTCTCTTTCAGCCATTAGTTAGAGCGCCTGTCATGTCATCAGGATGTCGTGGGTTCTATTCCTCGCTCTGGGCAGTTCGTTTTTTCTTGCTCGGTTTCTCTTACATTTGTCTCTGGTCGCATCCTAGCATGTCAGAGCTAACCTCTCTGATGGTCATCATCACTTCCTCAACAAAAATATTGCAATATCGCAATGAAATATTTTGAACATGTTCTGCTCCATCACTTTAAATAAACTGGACACTTTTTCTGAAGAACATTAATGGAGGCCTAGATCCTGAAAATTATCAAAACGTTCGGCCCCAGCCCAATAAACAGAAGTGTTTATAAAAAAAAGAGCTGTGTATATTTTACAGACGAGAATAAACACTAACCTTCATTAGGACGTTGGTATTTCCACTTGGCAGCCAAATAATATCTTACCAATTTCTGACGTGGCTCGTGATTCAAAGTATGTGGTCCGAAAAACATAAAGTACAGAATTACTGTAGTTGAGAGCAAAATAAGTAATGAACGTTGTCTTCTTGTCCGACGATGACAGATACGTTTCCAATTTATAGGAATTATAACCGTAAATGGAAAGAGTTTTTTCATCGTCTTTGGATTTTGGTTCAGACGGCTGTATCTCTCTCCCTGCGAAATTTATTCAGACATATGCCATTCTAAGGTGTCATGTTCGTCGGTTCTCCATTTTTTTGTATAATAACATTATTTTGTTTCTATGAGTTATATTAATCAACTGAAAATTAAGACTTAGATATGCAATTTCCAGTCTGAGATCCCCCAAGGCTCAACACGGACAAAAGTGGCTCCTCGCTCACCCCGACGGCCGTTGGGGGTTATTTGCTATTCATATACTTATTCCATTGCCACGCAACGGCTTTGAGAAAAAGTTTGTATTTCAATGAATTCGGCATGCAATTAATGAAGGTTTAAGCAAGTAGAAGATTATAGATTTAAAAAAGTTTTATTTGTCAATACAACCGATATATATTGTTATGACACTAAGGTGTTTGTCAAGTAAGTTTAGTTTAGTTACGATGATCTGGCTGAGCCGGAAATGGACTCGAGAATTGACGATTCGTCGAAGTCGACTAGTTGCAACAGCTTAGTATTCTTGGATGGTCATCGAAAACATTGAAATCAACAGTTCATAATTAAAAAGGAGATAGCTATTTCGAGTGCAAGAAATATTACGAGAGTTCTTAAAACACATGTGGACAAGAGTGGATACAAGTTCATCGATAAACTCTTCGCCGGAGCAAGTTGAGAGGACATTTTGACTCGATCTGTTTTGTTGTTGTGTGCAAAGTTAGCTCGGTTGTTGCTAACCACCACTTGAGTTTTTCTGTCAAGTTGGATCGTTAGTTATATTAGAGCAACAAGCTACTATTGTAAATGTTACTGTTTTTTCTATACCGTGAGATTCCTGCCTTTTGTTATGCTCCAAATCTTCGATCTTTCGATCGAACCCGCGCTGTCCTTTGGGGAGATTCACAGTACCATACGTTTCACTGATTTCTTCAATTGACGACACGCACCAGTAACTCGCCAAAGGATTCCACGGAATCACCTATGGTAAAATTTGCGATTTTTGTGGCAAGATATAAACAACTATTTTGCACGAAAATTTTCTCAAGCGACGCATGAGTTGGATGCAGAGAAAGCTAGTTTTCAGGCAGCATGCACCAGCCAATCAGAGACGTCTAAAAACAACGACAATAAGCGCCCACATTTCAGGGAACAGCGGATGTTTCCGTGAACGAAAGACCACTTTAAAGTAGTGAGTTTTGAATTTGAACGAGATAGCATTTAGAGGATATTAGGAAACATTTTCGAGATATTTAGAACGTTTAGAGAATTTCTGGAAAGACATTCAGACAATTTGTTTTGATACTTGCAGCTAACCCTAAGCCTATATTAACCATCTGACGAATGGATAGCTCAGTAAAAGTTTTTATCGTTTCAGTTGAACAAAGTTATGCCTTAATTCAAGCTTTAAAAACAATGATTTTCTCCTCCGTTTAGGCGACAGTAATTGAATTTGTTGCCTCAAATCATTTTTATCTGAGACAAAAATTGTACTGCACTGAAGGGGAAGAATAAGCGAAAATATATATAATAAAATAAGTTCTAAAAGCGGTATGACTGTTCTTTTACAAAACACATTTTAAATGTTAGTCCTGGGTCCTTGAAAGGGATTTCCAGGCTATTGATACAACTTGTTCATATGAAATTATATCATTAAACAATTTGGCTTACCGGGCAAAAAACTCGCAACATCTCTGATGATCATCATCACTTCCTCAATAATAGTATAACAATATCGCAATCAAATATTTTGAACATGTTCTGCTCCATCACTTTAAATAAACTGGCACTGCATTTATATATACCTTTTTGTAAGAACCTCTATAGAAGGATAAGAACATACTAAGAACATACTACAGGCCGAGAGGAACAAAGGAACGGTCTATTTCTATAAATTTTGAAAATGGAACAGAGAATATCGTTACTAACTAGGTGTAATTTAAAGTGCCTCTCTGATCAAAATTTCATGTCGTATTTTTTACATTTTTCAAATCGACTGTTACCTTTGGGCCCCAAATAGAATGAATCAACATGCAGTTTGTAAATATCAACGCAGTAACACATATTTTTTCTCCCCTTTTTCTGTTACAAATGACTGTAAATTTCGTCCGCCAATACTCGGTTTACAAATTATAGGCCCGCGATTTTTAGAAACTGCGGTAACCTTGTGACGTCATCCGGTCACCTCAATCGAAGAATCATGTTTTTGAGAAGTGAATGTTCTTCACTTTCTGCAAAAAGTTAAGAATACAGAAGACCGCTGTGCCTTTTTATGTACGATGATGGAAAGTATACGACAGGGCTTTACTTCTAGAACCTGCTGCCGTTAGTTCTTCAAGAAGAATCCGAGAGTTCTGCAGAGGGTAAGAGCGACGTTTGAAGCACGTTTCGCCGTGAAGACTTTCAGAGCTACGGTAAGGCCGGTAAGTGTTAAATTATAAACTGAATGTAAACGGTTCACGATTTCCTATTAAAAATCGTAGTTTTGTTTTCAGCAAATCGATAACTTTAGATAGCGGTAGTACCAAATCCCATCCGATAAGCCCTTAAATTTCATGTTTTGTAATCGAACATTGAAATCTTTTTTTATGAAAGCAGCGAAGCGGCAACACTCACGCTCGAACAGGGTAAATGTTTTTATATACGAATGCAGGGTTGCTTTAAACGATGAATTTGCATTCGTGTTGTCCAAATCAGTGAAATGCCTTTAACACAGGGCTCAATACCGTTTAGAACATTTCAAATGATTTACAATGTATTATGATTTACTTTTGCCTTTGGCTTTGGTTTGATATGGATTTGATAAAATATTCGTTTGACATCGTTGTTTATAAAGTCGTTAGTCGATCCCTGTGCTATGCTTGTGGCCACAATAAGTTTAGATATTCTTGCATGTTCCCTTGCGAAATTTATAAAATGAATCTTTACAGACTTTATAGTAGTTTTGCTTGATAAACTTTGCATGCTACAAACCTACATTCAACATTGCACACATTGATTACTGAATACATGAAACATTTTTAAAGATGCCCTTCAAATCGTTCGAAATATTAAGTCACAATGGTGTCTGATCTCCAGGGGATCCTCCAATATAGTTCGAATTATTTGCTTTGGCTTGGCAGAAATTAGTGAAAAAGCTAAATCTATTGCTTTCCCATCCTTGTATTTACATTAATATCCAAGTACTCAATCCCCCCCAAAACCCCATTCATGCTGATCTTAGTACTGGTATGACTTTAGTGAAATATTGTTGTCTGAATGACTATTGAGCTTATGGTGCTGGCTCCTACAAACCCTTTTCCTGTGCCACACTCAAACATATTTATTGAGGAGAAACTGTTTATGCGTATATCCATTTATGTTGTCCCTTTTTCTCATCACAGGTCTTAAATCGAATATTTATGCATCTGCTGTGGGATTAAAAAGGTGGAAATTCAGCTCACAAAATCACCCGTGTTTGTGGTGTGTTCACAGTCAGTAATGATTGATAATATGATGTAAATATTTTTATGGTACTATAAGTGTACCTCTTGTCCCACTCTTCAGTTAGATAAAACATAATTGTATGCAATTTATTGATATTGCCAAACATTTAATAAATGATTATCAATGCTTCATTGTAAGAGTTTTGTTTTTCTAGTTATTACATGACAGCACTGATTCTTTTTTCTTTATAAGGCTTTCATTGTACAAAAAATTTAAAAGAAATATAAAAAGTACAATATGGTAAGTTTAAAAGAGGTTAAAACCCAGCAAGTTAAACTGTCAGACTACTGATGAAATTCTTAGGTCTGTAACATATTTCTTAGTTTTGAACAATGCCTGGGTTGGTGTTCAGCACTGCCCCTTGAGGGATATTAATTTGCCCTTGGTCATTCATTCAGACCTTGCATCATTCGGTCTGTACAGTCAAGACCTTGGGCAAAATATTTTCTCTGTGATTGTCAGACCTCCTACTTCGTTATTAACCTGTTTACATTTCAAATGTGTAATCTTAAATATCTTATTTACTGTTAGATATGATTTTTGTTTCAGCAACACATTTAAGCTTGACAAAATTGTGTCAGTTATATTTATAGTACCAGTATTAAACATGTTCAGCACACATTATGAATTCGAGTAGCTAAGGAATGGCTGTTTGCTCTGAGCATAACCCTTAATTCTAAATAAGAGGTAAAAGCTTGAAATTCAGTATATTGTTTAGTTCCAGAACAAAATTTTACACTCTTCGAGGGAGGGATTTCTTAAAAATAAATACTGTCTTTTGTTTGTTGGATATGCATACTATTTGTGTTCGCATTTATTTTCTACTCCCAAATATGACAAATAGTCTATAATTGCAGCATTATTTCATACTACATGTACAATATTCTGACATCATTACTGGCTGCTTTCTGATGTTGGCCCTTCTTGTGGCCCAGCATTGGCTCTCCACATGTTCTGCATCTGCGAGAGTTTTGTCACTGGACAAGGAAGTTTTGTTCATTGCTACCCGAAGTTCAGCTTCTGAAATTGTCAAATTTAGGGTTAATTATTAGTATTTGTTATCCATTTATCTTGTACAATAAATATTCATGTTCAAATCATTTTAGTTATAATTATATACACACACATTTATATATATCCCCATATTATACAGAAAAAGGTATTTGTTATATGGGTTTAAATGCAAAAAATAAAGGTAGAGAATCAAAAGCAACTGAATGTGGTAATATATTAAATGTAGTACATGTCATGTTTAGCTAATCAAAATGCTGGAGAAAAGCCATATTTTACAGTACAGTTTTTTAAAATTATTTGTTATAATTACTATTAAATGAATGTATCTGTGCATGTTGGTGGGCATTTAACTGTTTCCATCTGCTTCCTTGCTTGATATCTGGTTTCTTTCTCAATGGAATACATGGGTCAGGCACAGTTTCACCCAATTCCTTTTCTATCAGCTCTAAGTCCAATTTCTTGTTGTGTTCATAAGAATTTTATAAATTTCAGTGACATAATCTGAAAGATTTTAATACAATTGATTTATTTAATGGTTGATTTTGAATGAAGGTTTACTGTTAATACTAGTGTTCATGCATTGGATATCTGAACAAACCGTCTATCCCAAAGAATCTTTTCTCACTATTTATTGCTATAACCTCTTGTTTTCTTCTCGCCTTTCTAATCACCATCTGAATTTTCAGTTGGATCTAAAGAAGATTGAATGGAATCCTTAAAAACAAATCTAATTCTATTTTATTATTATTTTGTCTGCCCAAATGTTTGAGAGAACTTGCAACATGTACAATCCTGCATCAGTACTAAGTCAAAATTATGATTATTCGGCAGTCATATTATCAATCCCAAAGTGACCATACCAATATGCATTAATTTTGTAACAGCCAATTTAAGAATGAATACTAAAACATTTGCTTTGGCTTGCCAGAACGCTGCTAAATAGCAAGAAAACTAGATTAATCTGTACCATAATAGAGGAAACCTTTGTTTCTTTGACTGATGCTTCCCCATCCTTGTATTTGGGGTATGTTATGTGCAGAACTGGCTTCCTACTTTCATCAAGCTTTCTCTCTATTGAGGTTATAATTGAAGTGAAGGGAAGCTAAAATAGTTCTGTTGATGGGAAAGTTAAACACAACTGTAAGAATATATGCTATGAAAATATATGTTTTTGATGGGAAGTGGAATTATTCATTAAGTACTGTAACTGTTTCACTACATGCGAGTATCAACTTTTCAATCAATATAACTTTTCACTTTAATGTGGGATTTCAGAAGTTTTTCAGAGCATATAACTAACTGTTTAGCACTTTTAAATATTTTTAAAATGTTTTTACTTTTATACCCAAAAATTACTTAGGAGGCAGAATGTTTGAACAGCCCTCTTAAAATAAATATAAGAAAATGTTCTACGTATACGCTTCAAAAGTATGAGGTCAAATATAAACAAAATTCCCGGATTCTTGTCAGATTTTTTCAAAACGGACATACATGTGGCATGCGGATTTTTTATATCTAAAACAGTCAAAATCTTGTAAATTGCGCGAAGTGAACATTTGCCAAGTTTTTATTCAAAATATACAACTGTTTTGAATATACTTTGGAAACTGATAAGCAGTCATATATAACTGGCTCTGCACCGATCAAAAAAGAGCGTATCGCTGCACGACAAAACCATTGCGCTGCTCCTCCAGTGCTGCCCGTCAATTGGCTGTCAAGGTCTCGCGTGCTGACTGCATGGGCCTCGTGCACATTTCACTCAGCTACTTGTCCATTTCTTATTCAACTTCACTTTTAGTTTTTTCAAGGTGAACTTGAAACAAGGCTGTTAGCGTTTTAAAAACAGCTTTGGTAATGGTCTCAACTTTAACAAGAAATTGGTTTATCAAACTTTCAAGACATAATTGTGAACTAATTTGTTGTGAAATTGAACGGAGCGTCTTTCGATGCATTTCAGTTGCCAGAAGCTCGTGGCCTTGTTGAACAATTGAAAGAAACGATTTAGAGAAATCAAACAACTTGTAAGTATTCTATTACAAATGCAAAAATAAGCTAGGTACAAGCTACATCTGACTCTATTCTCGAACACCGAATAATGTTTTTGCACGTGCTGTGTTTCTTTCGGCAGAATTTATTCGACGAAAGTTGGGAATTTTGCAAAGAACAGGATTCAAATCCTTATTAAAAGCAAAGCTTTTTGAAGTTTAGTTGCTGGAATTCTTTAGGTAAAGCAACACCAATCTGGAAATGTCACGCTCCTTTCCTAGTCCGACTTCTTCCTGAACAAGATGGATGAATGAACTGTTCGGCGCCATTCATGGATTTCACAGTTTCGTCCAGCTAATCCGCGGGTACACCTCGTTTGCAAAGGTCGGTACGGTTGCAGTGCATGTTTTTGGTTACCACTGACACAAATATTTCATTGAACTATTTGATTCATCATCATTTTAAACATGTATTTGGACCCTGGCACTTCAATTTTCATTTTGTTCTTTCAATCTTTTGTTTCACTCTCTGACTCTGTTTATATGCTGAACAACCAGAGAAACCAATATATCTCGAGGTTGATGCAATCAGTGAATGCACTTTCCTATAGGAAAGAAAAAAAATTTCGGTTGTAATTTTTTCGGTATAACTATTTTAAATAGTATTTCGTTCAATTTGTATTGCTTGCCACATGCAAGATCACATTGACTCCTTCCATCGACCAAGGACATGTATGATACAAAATTTTTTTATACGCAATCCAGCACCTTGACAAGTTTATACTCACTTATTACAAACAAATACAATAACTGAATATGAAAACATTTGCAAATTAATCTTATGCATAAAATTCGTTGCCTTTTTCGGTTCTTGTGCAGTCGCGTCTTAAAACATATTCCAGTTCAATTTAATCATATTTTTTTATCGAAAAGTAATCTCCGTATCACTTGGACAAGAAAATTTCAAATGAGACTTGCCCTCTGCTTTTTCTTAAAATTATGAACTACCTGACAAAACCAGGTGTTGAGTCTGTTCTGGTTATATACTTGGACAAATAGCAGCAGTAGTTTTTTGTTTTTATGCTACTCTTGTTTCAGTGAGGTGTGTGTAAACACATTTTAAAAAGCTTTGTCGTGCGATTGCTGCATTACATGTATGTCAACAACAACAATCTCGCCCTTACCTTTCTCCGACTCATGTCAGAACCGTAATCGTTTCATTCACTCAAAGATTTCCAAATACTTGGAACCGAACCAGGAAGGACTCGCATTGTCGATCCAGGCAAATGAATCAAAATGCTTTGAACATACTTTGAATCGCCCTCTTGGGTTAATTTTGCTTGCCGGCGCCTGACAAATCGTATACATTTTGAGCGACCATTCTTGCCGATTGGAGAGTTGTGTAAATACGTCTCATGAGTGGTATCTGACTTATGCTCACACACAACACGTTTACTTGATGGCATTTTATATCAACTGTTTTTAACGAAGATATTTGTAAAAAACCATCCTGCCCCAGCTGCTTTCCATACAAATTTAGACCTATTTCTTCCGAGGTGAGCGGATGACGTCATGTCAACTTATGCTCACGCTTTGCCGACTTTTTAAAACGAGTAATAGTGGATGGTCAAATCCAAATTTTAGGTTTAAAAAAATCGAACTTCCCAATATAATTGGGAAACAAGATTTGGCACACTTACTATTCAGATGAAGATCTATCAAAAACTGAAAAATCAGCAATTTTTTTTTTTTGATCAAAGAGGCACTTTAAACAAGTCTCAAAAATGTTAGGATTTAAAGATAAGAAGGTAAAGCGACTTTCTTTAAGTATCATCCAGTGTTGAAAGCCTTCTGGAAAAGATTCGTAATATGGTAGAAGTCCGATTCGGTGATGACATCATCCAATCAACAACGAAAATTGGGCAGCCTTTCACTCCATTTCAGATTAGAACCAATGCAGACATTCACCAACACTCGTACGAGACTCCCAATATCAGACCAGCACCTCTAAACCATCCCAGAAGCCCAACACCAGTCAGACAGCAATTGTTTCAGCACCCCATCTCCCCAACCTTTTTTGATAATGCTGGTGCCATTCTGTCTGATTCTCCATGTCAACCTGTAGTAACCCACACAATCCCTTGCCCTATTATATGACGAAAGTACCCTCAAAAAGAACTCATATTGTCCCAGCTCAGGAATGCAGTTTCTGCAAACAGTTGAAACTTGAAAATGTAAAAGTACGGAGGCAGCTCCAAGAACTTGTTAAAAACAAGGGAAACCCAATTGATAATTTTTTCAATATTCCTTGAATATTCGTGGAAATCTGAACTAACCCTGAAAGATACCAAATATGTACTATGGACAATGAACAGTTAGATTTCTTACTGATAATATGACTGCTGTAGTAATAACAAATATTATATGGCACCGGACATATTGTTCTAAGTGACTGACAATATATTTGAGGTTCTAATTTGTCAGTAAACAAGAAAAAAATTAGCGATTTCTCAACGTTTAATACTTGTTTTTCTTCAAATACATATTTCTTCAACACATATCTGCATGTCAGTTATGACAATACCTTAATAAATACATGTTCAGAGTTTCAACTGGGGTTGGTAAAGAGTAAGAAAACCAATGTCACCCTAGTGTTCAGTTTGAAAACCACTTTCTGTATCAACTGTGAAACTTCAAACAAATGTTTTGAGCTTTTTCAATTTGTCAAACGACTATTCTATTTGAAATTCTGGTTTAACTATGTTGACTTTCCGTATAATCATGGCTTCCATTAGCGCAGAGTTTTAGGGGGTACCGCTAAAAGTACCTTGTTGTTTGCATTATCAATCCCTTAAACAAAAGCTGTATCACTGTATCTTTTCTGGTTCTAGTGTGTCGAGTCAAGGGAACACATAACATAATATCCGTTAACGTAAGCCCTAAAAAACCCGACTTTTTGTAGCATTTTGATTAAACACATAACTATCCTGTGCAATAAGCTAATTTTCTGATGTGTACAGTTTTCCATTTTGGAAAAGTATGTCAGCATAAAGAAAAAAATCTTCAATTAATGGATGTTAATATGTTGTTATCACCGTAAGAGCAGCCAAGACCTGAAAAGGTACATCAACTCATCGCCGACAGGTTTAGGGTACGTGTTACGAACCATTGAATTAAGATAAATTATATTGTTAACTCGTAAATACTTAGGGTATGTATTATATTAGATATATTTATGACTGGTAAATCAATGATTATTATTGTGTGGTTGTTACTGTACAGTATCTTGGGTGACAGTTCAGGTTACCAGTAGCTCTTTTTGACCATATTAAGGGGTTTTTGTATTCAGCAGTCACATGTCCAGTGCGGTCAATGAGGAAACGAATTGTAACACAGGACTCGGTGGTATTAAAATTACTGAACAGAATTAATGGTGTTCAGTAACATCTCTGTAACATCCGTAACAGCTCTGATTGGTCAATTCCAGGTCTGTAACTTACGGTACGGACTTCTAATGGCGAAGCAGCCGATTTTTGTTTTGTTTTTGCTCGGCGGTGAAATCAAAACAAAGTACAAATGGCCGAGAATATCATTCTGTTGGACAATGAGCAACTCCCTGTTGAATATAGTGACTATGTAGACTGGTCAAACTTTGAAATTAAGCTTGGTTTCCCTGAAATATATCAAGAAATTGAGTCAGAGCCTGAGGAAATGGACGAATTGGCCGAATGTCAAGATTCAAGCCAAGAAATTGACAACTTCATTTTCAGCGAGAAATCTAAATACACAGTTACGAAGACAAAAAGTGAATGGAAGAAATTCGAGCAGTTCTGCAAGGCAATTTCAACATCGACAACATACCTGGAAAAGACCTGGACAAGCTTCTGTGTTTTTTCTTCCGAGACGTCCGCAAAAAGGATGGTGGAGAGTACGAGCCAGACACATTGAGTAGCTTTCAGAAAAGTATCCAACGTCACCTTGGACAAATAGTAAAAGCTCCTTTCAACATTTTGAAAGACGATACTTTCTCCCGCTCGAGAGAAGTGTTAAAAGCCAAGAGGAAGAATCTGGTGAAGCAGGGAAAAGGCAACAAGCCAAATGCGACTCGCGAATTGACATATCAAGAGGAAGAGAAGCTCTTCGAGTCCAGAGAATTTGGTCGAGATAACCCGCTCACCTTACAACGCACTCTGTGGTGGTTCCTCTCTATGAATTTCGGGTTTCGAGCCAGAGATGAAAGCAGGAAGTTGTGTTGGGGTGATATCAAGCTGGAAATAGATCCACAGACAGGTCGAGAAGTGTTGGTGTGGGCGGCTGAGAGAGGAAGCAAAACTCGTCCAGGACTCGGAAGGTGGTCACCAGCGACAGTTTGATCCAAAGATTTTTGCCACAGGAACAACTCGATGTCCGGTTTCATTGTACAAGATATTTCAATTTGATAGCCATCGACCTCTGAAATCCAAAACTCCAGAGTCACCGTTTTTTCTTGCTGTCAACCAGAACTGGCGAAATAACTTCTTGTGGTACAAGAACTCTCCTATTGGCAAGAACTCAATCAGGAAATTTCTTTCACAAGCAGCTCTGAGTGCTGGTCTCCTGCAAAAGTGCAAAAAGTTGGCAAACCATTCAGTTCGCAAGACATCAATCAGTTGATTGCTTGACGCTGGAACACCCGAGAACTTTGTCTGTCAACTCAGCGGCCACAAGAATCTGCAAAGCCTGAGCACGTACAAGTCGGCTTCCATCAACCACCAGCAATCAATGAGTGACATGCTCACACAAGCTCCCGTGAACCAAGAAAAAGCGAAGATTGTCTTTACCCAAAAATCGTCGATGGTAGCAATTGCAAGTTCCATCAAGAACCACACAACCCCCACAAGAAGTCCTTTTTCAGAATTTATCCGAGGCAAAGTTTGTTTTTTGGAGCTACAATCGGCTCAATTTCCAACGTGTTTTCAACTTGAACCCAACTGCCGAATGTTCTTGTGGCACAGCCAAACGCCAGAGAATTGACAGAATATGATAAACAGATTCCAACAATCCCAGCAAATCATTGTTGGACTTTTGACATTTAAAACTGCAAATAGTTTTGTTGATAGCTTGTCGCATATTCGCTGATCAGCAGCAGCAGGTTGATCGGCCGTGCGTTTCGATGAAGCGTAGTTTCATATGACTTTCTTTCATGAAGTGACAGTAACCAGTTTATAAGCTTTTACAATGGGAGATGTAAAAGCTCTGAGAAGAGAAAATGATGATTTAAAGAAGCAAATCAAAGAATTAGCGAAAGATTTCCAGGTGATGAAGGACAAAATGGCGGAGACGCGAGAAGCCGAGTCATCTCTTCGAACGATGCCAAGTACACAAGATGTACAATTTCTAAGTGATGGATACGATGACTTGATTCGTAACAGAGAAAACACAGAAAACGAACTCCAGAATCTAAAGACAAAACTTGACTTGCTTAGTAATAGCAAGATTGACAAAGCCAAAGATGACATGCAAATGTACAGTTACCACCAGTTCAATTTGAAAATTGTTGTCGTACCCCAGATAAATGAAAGAGAACCCGCTGAGGAAACTGCAACCACGTGCCTGAATATATTTTCGGCACTAAGAACGGACATATCCCTTGCAGATATAGATATCGCACATAGAGTTCTTACTCGAAACACCGGCAATGGCCGCCGAAGTCAACCCCATCATTTGTAAGTTTACGCGAAGACTAGCCCGCGATAAGGTATTGGCAAGAAGAAGAAAAACAAGTGAGTCGACAACGGATAATCTAGACCTACCGTCTACAACTACAATTGGCCGAATTGCAATTTTCAGCCACTTAACCCC
>JAOEHT020020787.1:0-23480 GCA_025448195.2 Parazoanthus atlanticus | reverse complement strand
AATGAAAATCAAGTTTGCTGCAATTGGCTCCTGTATTGGCTTTGTTTTTTCAGTTATCGGCGGTGTGATTACAAAATATCTGTTCGTGAAAATATGATTGCTTTCATTGAAAAATCAGTTTCAGCTTACTGGCTCAAGACGTTAATTCAGCGCTTTGAGAAAGAGTTTTCCTTGCCTGAGAATCTGGTTGCTTCCGTTATATACAAAGAATCAAAAGGCAATCCCATCGCCCGGCGCTACGAGAACGCATTCTTTGATAAGTATTTAGCCGGCAAAACAAAGCTTCAACTCGGGGGATATTTTCCTAAAATTCATTCTCACGACACTGAGCTGAGAGATCGGGCCTATAGTTACGGCTTGATGCAGATCATGGGGCAAACAGCGCGAGAGCTCGGCTTCACTTCTGATAACTTCATGGATCTGCTTTTACCTGAGCAGAATATCAAGCTGGGCGCTAATAAGCTTGCACGCTGCATTAAAGCTGAAAAGAATTTAATTCTCGGGCTTGCTCGCTACAATGGAAGCCCTGGAAACCCTGCAACACTTCGCTATGCTGAGGACGTTCTCACAATCAAATCATCGGGCATGTTTCAGGAGATCTATAAGTGAAGCTAATAACTCTTTTCTGCAGCATGTTCCTAATAGGTTGCATTCCATACGCTCCGACTGAATTCGGATCTGATTATCACCGGATGGCTGTTCCGATTTATCGGCACCACATTGCAAATAACATTGTCGCTTTAGAACTTTTGATCATGACTGACGCAAGTGGGAGCTCGCTGGACGGCGCTCAATTGAGTCTAATTGATTAAATTATAGAAGGGGAAAACATGGGAAAGAAAATATTGAATTACCTGCTCGGTCTGGGCTGGCTTGGTCCAATTGGTGAAGCTCTTAACGGCAAGAAAACAATTCTCGGCTTCATTGCCCTGATTGTCTACGCTCTGGCGGCTGCTCATACAGTGATCCCAGAATGTACACTTTGCCCGCAAATAGCTACTGGCATCGAAAGTGCTTTAGGCTGGATCGGTGTAGTGCTTCCAACAGTGGGAATCGCTCATAAGGTGGTAAAGGCTAAATTAGATGAATAGAAAACTCTATTTACTCATTATATTTTTGGCATTCTCAGCTGCTTGCTCGGCTGAGGATGTCACTTTGCCAGTCACAGAAAGAGGCGTTTTTGAGGAAGTGCCATACGTCACAGCCTGGAACGTGAAAAGCACTTGCTCGACAAAGGCAAAGAATGATCTGAGAAAGCGGATCAAAGCTTATCAGGCTGAGCTAGTCCGGTGTGGTGCGAATCCTGTTCCAACTGCGACAGCAACTCCTGAGCCTACACCAACAGCAACACCCACACCGACAGCCGATCCGATTCCTGGCATTATCGCCTGGAAAGAAAATCTCATCCGTTATGGTCGGAAGTACTGCGATCCACCTGCAGAGCTCAGCCGGTACGAGTTCGGCAGAGGGTCAAGCTATTATGACGGCGCTTTAGTGTTTGCCCAGGTTCATAATTATCTAGGCGCTGAAGGTGTTCCAAGTGGCAAAACAAGCTGGCTAGACTGCAGAGACGCGCAAAGAAATTATTATTCACGATACATGAATCAGCGTTTCAGCTCTGCACCTGATTTTAGGCTTCAGGGTTATGAAGTGTTTCCGCATCAGGTGAGCATTTCTGACTTACAAAACCTGACTCACTTGCACGCATACGCTGGGTATGGAGCTCCTGTTCTTGGCGCGAGTCCGGACTTGATGCAGGACTTTCTGCAGCGGGAAACGGCATATCTTTTACAAGCTTATACACAATGGAAGAAAGCAGGGAATGCCGATAAAGACACAGCGCTTCAAACTGTTCTTGGTTACGCAAAGCAGCAGACTCTGCAGATCGTGGAAGGCTCAAGCCCATTCGTTAAACCATTCTTTAACGGCCTTACAGCTGATGCCCTGATTGAATACTATGAGCAATTCGGCGGCGATGACATTCCAGCACTTGTCAAAGCGCTGGCTGATCGCACTTGGGAAGAATGGCAAGGCGATCGCTTCAATTATATTTTATGCCGAAACGGTTACTCAAATTCTGAGTGTACAAATGAGCCTGATGCGCCTGATACAAATATGCTGATCGCTCCAATGTATGCATGGCTTTACTTGAAAGGGTACGGCGGACAATACAGAGATCGCGCAGATGTTGCATTTGTAGCAGCGATCGAACTTCGAGATCCAGAAGGCTTCTGGCAATCTGGGAGCTGTATTGCATGCAGCGGAAAAGTGTTTTCTCAGAACTACAGACTGGCTTTTAAATTCCTGGAGTGGCGGCAAGCATGGGCGCAATAACCGATTTTTCAGCAGCATTGAACCGAGGAACCGGGGGAAGCTCTGGCGCACCTGAAACAATTCGCTTCTATAAATCTCCTAGAGTTAATGGAGCAGCAGCGGCGGCGACAGTCGCGGGCCGATGGACTAGTCTATGGAGATACGAGGGGAATCCATCTCACGGTAGCTTAATAGGAACGACCGCAGGAGTTCCAGACAACACCACAGCCGGAAGTCTTAAGCAAACGGATGCTGGTGGTGGGCTTACAAAATGGTTAACTGGCGGATATGTCGCTGGCAGTGCATTAGGAACTGTTTTACTCTATGATCGTCTGCTGCACGTCTCTGGATTGAGCGGCACCAATACCGGACAGCAGACAGTCGGCGGCACGTTAACCCGGTACACAGGATCAGAGGCTGCAGGTAATGACGCTTTCACCGAAATCAATACTCAAATTGGCTCAACTGCAACTACAGGAACCTTACAGTACACAGACCAAGGCGGCACAACATCAGTGGTGAGTCCTACTTTTGCGATTGGTGGCACTGGCTTGAGAGAAGCTGAGCGAATGATCTACATGCCTACAGCATCGGGAGATAACGGGCTTCGAGGAGTTGATAATATTGACTTGCTTGCAACAACAGGAACGGCGGGAGATGTTGGAGTGGTAATAGCTAGGCCGCTTGCTTACGCTGAGATTTGCGTGATCGGAGTAGGCGCAAGATTCGAACTTTTCACAGCAGATGCCAGGCCAGTTGAGATCAAGCCTGGTGCATGCCTTGCTTTTGCGTGGCTAGCAAACTCAACTACAGCACCAGAGCTGAAAGGGCTTCTGAATTTTATCGATGCTTAATTATGGCAATTGTTGATTATGACACATACAGAGATAAGCTCGGCGCACCTTATCAGAGAATTTATGCGGTAGAGCAGGGCGTTGCTTCAGTAGCTGGTCGCTTGGTTTCGATGCTTTCAAGCTTGCCAAATCCAGGCGGAACATTTGCAGCTCCAACCACCGCAGTGGTTCCGAGCAAAGATCTAGCTGGCGCATTAGGTCAAAAAAACTCATCAGGCACACAAAGGCTGATTCGAGTCACGATCAAATCTACGACAAGAGGAACTTTCTTTCTAGTCGATCGCTTGAGTCACCAGGGCGGGCTTTCGGGAACAGGTGCGGGCGAGCAAACAACAAACCTTTCAACTGCAGCGCTTACCAGATCAACCGATGGCAAAGGTGTGATGTGTGGACTTGAGATCTATTCGGCACTCGGAGCAACTGGAACCACTGCAACAATTAATTACACAGATGATTCAAATAATGCGGCACAAACAAGCCAACCGGTCGTGATTGGTGGAACGAATTTTAATAACGTTAACCGCGTTATTGTTCCGAGTCTAGCAAGTGGCGATGCAGGATTACGCGCAGTCGCTGGAGTGACTTTAGCAGCTACAACTGGAACAGCCGGAAATTTCGGTGTAACTCTCTTCAAGCCGTTGCTCGCATGCCCAATTCATACGCCGAACAAGAAGTTTGTATTCGATCTGGCACTAGGCGGCTTATTGAATGCGCCTGTCATTGAAGATGATATGTGCTTGCACTGGATGGCTATGTCAGAAACCACTAGTACAGGCAGCCAAAACATTGAGTATATTATAGTCGAGGAGTAGTCACCTTGGCTTTCAATATTCAACGATTATGGGATGGTGCCGAGGAAGAACTCGGGGGGATTCCCATTGCGGCGACACCACCATCGGGAAGCGCGACATTTGACGAAACACTAGGCGGCACAGTCTCTGCAGCTCACTTGCTGCTTGATCCTAAAGCAAGCGGGGCGCTACTCGATGCCGGCGCTGCAGAAGCCTCAGACACTGAAGAAATTGCCACATTTCTGGATCAGACTGCTAATAATTTTGATGCAGCTCAGAGCAGCTCAGGTGCCAGGCCAGTGGTCAATGCTGACGGCATCAACTCGAATAAAACAATTTCAGGGGCAAGCGGCGATTTCTTTCAGTTCGCTGATCGTACAATCTTAAAAGACGCTGATTCAGCGACAATCGGATTTCTTTTCAAGTATGTTTCAACAGGCACCTATCAAACGATTCTGAGAATTCCAACAGGTGATGGATCTTTCGGCAATCGGCTTTACCCTTACATTGCCTCAGACGACAAAATCAATGTGGTGGTGAGTCACCCTGACGGAACGGACGGCAGTATTTATTCAAATGACACTTTCACCGATGGCACAATTCATGCCCTGGTTATTGCGCTCGATTTTCTGGGCAATGCTTACACGATCTACATTGACGATGTGAATGTGCATTCCGGTTCTCTGGGAGGCACAAATTCCCTGAGCAACACAAACGCAGATGAAGACATTACTCTATTTGCTTCTGATCCCTATGCCTCCAACACCTTCAGAAGTGAAGCCGGTATTTTAGTAATTTACAAAGACCAGTATTTCAATTCGACTCAGGCAAGCGCTCTACATGATGAAATGGTTGCGTATTATGGAACACCGGGAGCGACCACTGAGGATCTGATTGTTGACCTTTCCTCCGCTCCTGTCTTGGATGTGGTTCTCAATAAGAATAAACCTATTTCAACGACACTGACTCCGACTTTCAGCGCTTCAGTGACACTCACTCAATCAATGCCTCTGCAGGTCACTGTCACGCCGGCAACCAGTCTCTCAGTAGTACTGAATAGAATTCGAGGGCTGAGCCAAACGCTGAGCCCTGCATTTGATCTCAGCTGCATTCTGAACCGCTCGATCGGCCTCACTGAGACGCTGAGCCCTGATTTTGATTTGACTGCTGTTCTGACTGACTCGATCCCGCTGCAGGTCACTTTAAGCTCAGAGCCAGAAATAGACATCAGCCTGAACCTGGTCCTGGGCATTGCCGAAACGCTTGAGCCCGGCTTTCAGATTGAAGCAATACTCAGCGCGGGCGGCGATCTAGTTGTTACGCTCGCTCCTGATCCGGTGATAGAAGTCACTCTCACGCTCTCACAGCCTATTCAGCAAACGCTCGCTCCAAGCTTCGATCTATCAGCAGACCTCACCTTGTCTCAGGCGCTCAATATTGGCCTACAGCCTGACTTTGATTTGCAGGTGATAACAACAAGGACTCAGAATCTAACGCTCACAGTAAGCCCAGATCCTCAGCTCACGGTGAGCCTGAACAGGGTGCGCGGTTTATCGGTTTCGATTGCTCCAGAATTCGAGCTCCTGGCTACTCTAAATCGATCAATATCCCTGGACTGTGTTTTCATACCGGGATTTGATGCACAGATTGCCTTGAATTTCTATCAGGGCTTGCTGGTTGACCTGGAACCGGGCTTTCAAATCGAGGCTCAACTATCACAGGCGCTCAACATCAGCGAGACTCTACAGCCAGAATTTGACATTTCAGCAGCGCTCAATTTCTCAACTGCGATCGCGCTAAGCCTGAGCCCGAACTTTCTGCTTTCAGTTATTCTCACAAGGCTGATTCAGGGCCATGCAGCCGATTCTGCAACATTCCTGAGCCTGGGTCAGGCCGAATTCACAGCTCAAGAGCAGTCACTTGAGCCCGCCATGAAAGAAAACAGCTTTCTGGGCTTAGGGCAGGAACCGTTTATCCATATAATCAAGGGGAACTTTTAGGCACAAATCAGGGAAGCAATATGTTTGCAAGAAATATTCAAAATGCAATGTTCGATTTTTTCTTTGGCGGTGTTGCCTGGTCTATCAGCGCTCCGACAAATTTGTATTTTGCTCTTGTCAAAACTGCAGTTACTCCGACTGATACAGGATCAACAATTGATGAACCTACTTGGTCAGGGTATGCCCGAAAGCTACTCACAGCTAATCAGACAAATTTTCCGGCTGCATCTGGTGGACTCGGTTCAAATGCAACTGAGATCGGAACCTGGACTCCTGACGGTGTTGACACCGATGACATTGTAGGTATTGCGATCGTATCTGCCTCATCTGCTGGCAACCTTCTCTATTACAAAAACTTCGCGGCTCCAGTTACTCCAATTGAAGATGTGGATATTAGGATCAAAGTCGGCGATCTTGATGCTGATTTCTCAGCGGCCTAATTATGCTCAATAATTCCTACGAAAAGCACCCGGACGCTCGAAAGATCATTTCTCAGGATTTCAGCCTTGAGCTGGCAACTGACGAAACGATCGAATCTGCTACAGCGGTGATCAGGGAATACAAAACCGGCACTGATGTGAGTGATACCTTGTTGCAGGAAGTCCGGGAAACTTACACCGGCGGCATTGTCACTCTTGAGATCAAGAACGGCGATGACGGTCAGGATTATGAAATCCTGATCACCGCGACAAGCTCACTTGCACTTGAGCACACCGCTTCGATCATGCTCAGGGTTCGATCCAATTAATCACTTGATCAGTTTTCTGAGTTCCTCAACAAAAGCACGATCCGAAAGTCTCAATTGATCCTTTGACCACAACAGGAATCGAATTACTTTTTTTACGGGCTCGGACAGATTCCTGATTTCATAGACTCTCTGCCTGTCTTGTATTCCGTGGGCCTTACCAGCTGCAGCAAGTGATTTGAACTTCGTAATTAGTTGGTCAAAAATAGTCTCTGAATTTGCCATAAAAACATTGTACCATCTATTTTAGTTTTACCGAGCCGCTTCATTCCATCGGAATTACAATCAGTTAGCAAGCCTAAAAATAACACTCAAGAAAAAGTGTGAAATCAGCGAATAATTCTGAGCCTGACACGGAAAACGTGTCATCCGAATGAGTGTTTTAACCAAAACAGAAGGAGCATTTTATGAAAGTAGAAATTGAATTGAGCAGGGGAGATCAGGCGTTCAGTCTGGCTGCACTGCTATTATTCGTAGTGTATGGAGTTTGTACACGCTATGGAGAAATAATTCTAGGCTGGTTTGCTCCAGTCAATTAGGCGCTGAATTAAAGGTTTTTATGAAAGGAATATATTATGCAAAGCAAAAATTCGTCTCTATTAATATCAATCGTGGCCTCAATTCCAGTGGTTTGGTTTCTGAGTGGCTGTTCATTTCAGACAATCAAAAACACCAGAGACGGGCGGTACACAATCGAGACCTGGACGCTAAGCGTATCGAATTTAGGTGCGAAGGACGAAAAGGAAAAATCCTCCATAAAATAGCTTAATGAGCAGGGGATCGGGCGTTCTGCTCGATCTCCTGTTTTCCTTACAAGTCAAATCAATTACTTATGTGTGAATTCGCACATAGGAAACTTTGAACCCTTTAAGCCCGATTGGTATCCTAACTTTGTTTGTGTGGGAGCGCAGGGGATGTTATTTTGCACCAGGCCATTAGACGCGATAAGATCAGCAAGATCAGAACTGTCAGGGGTCACTGCGAACATGACAATTTCAATTCAGTATCTGCAAAATTCGGTTGAGCGCCAGCGCAAGAAAGTCACTGACTCGCGATCTGAGCTGCAGCATCAAGAGCTCCTGCTGAGGGTACTGATAGACGAACTTGAGCGCAGAGTTTCACCAGAGAACCGGGTTGATTTTAGCGAGTTCATAACATTTTGTACAAGCAAAGATGAAAGCCTGGCTCAGCGTCTTGAGACATGCGTGATCGCGAAGTTCGATCAGAAGGGGCTTGAAATACTGATAGACTCAAGAGAAGTGGCAATTTTTGAAATCATGCGCGGACCAATCGAGAGAATGCTTTCAGAGTGGTCTGGAATCTCAATCCCGCTGCAGATAACGAGGAAGCAATGACTCTGCCAATTCGCTCAGACAATTATCTGAAGGTATGGGAAACTCTGGCGCTCAGAATTTCACAGCTAGCAGAAAGTTCGCAAAGGAATTACCTGCAAATTCTGCGAGAGTACTGTGATTTTTTAGGCTGTACATCTGGCACCAGAGAGGCCGCAATTGCACTAGTGGAAGCCCAGGAGCGCACAATACTAGGCTATTCAAGCTACATCAAAGCTCAACCGGGAGTCACTCCCAGGGAACTGTTAAGCCGCTCAAAGCCCGCTGGTCAGCTTATTTCTGAGGCTGAGCTGAAGCCAGAGTTCACGATCAGCTCAGCGACTTATGCAAAGAAACTCATTATCATTCGGAGCCTGTACAATGTACTATTCAAAGCTGGCTTGATCAAATCAAACCCGTGTCAGTTCTTGAGACTGCCAAAACGGAACGCTGAAAAGAGGCAGCCTACAAACCCATTTCCCAGGCACAAAGTAAAAGAGCTCTTTATGTGCTGCAGTGAGCGAACTGAAAAGGGCATTCAAGATCGGGCGATGCTGGCTTGCTTATTCGGTGGAGCGCTCAGAATCAGCGAAGTGGCAGCACTCAGGCTCATAGACATGAAACAATCAGAAAGCGGCATAGTGTATTTGAGACTTTCAAAAACCAAGAGCCAGGTGGAACAGAATCAGCCGCTCGCAGAATGGGCGGCAAAGTTGATGCAGACCTGGATCGAAATCAGAGTTTCAAAAGGGGCCACACCTGAAGACTTTGTTTTCTGCGGGGCTCTACTGGCCGGTCGTCATAAGCCTGGAATATACCCGAAAACAATCACCCTAAGACTTAAGCGGCTGGCAGAGAAAATAGGACTCGATCCGACTCTTTTCAGTGGGCATTCTCCCAGGCATACAGCAATAACAGACCTATTCAATAAGCAGGTGGGGCCGGCAGAAATCCAGCTGTTTGCAAGGCACTCAAGCATTGAAACAACGGTCAGCTATAACCATTCACGAAAAGAAATTGAAGAACACGCCGGGCTCACTTTAGAGTTTTAATGCCTCTGGTGGTGCAAGCAGATTCATAAGAAACCACAGAATCACGAAGGTACTGAACAACATCCAACCGAAAGCCCTGATCCGCGTTCCTGCAGAATAACCCCGCATTAATGTGAACCAGGCGAAGATCTGAGGCCAGAGAAAGATCAGCAGACTGAAGAAACACCCGGCCTTTCGATTGATCCAACCACTGCAAGCTTTGCATTTCTCAGCAGTTCTAGGCACTATTTCACCACAAAGCGGACATGAGCGCGTTTTATTATCGGTCATTGTTACCCTTGAAATATGTGCGAAAACGCACTAAACTAAATTCATGGGCAATATAAGCAGAGATAACATCGAATGGGAACGTATAACTGTGCGGTGTAAGCCAGAAACCCGGGCAACTCTGGAGGATATTGCAGTGAAAGAAGGATGCTCGATCTCAGTTCTTGTAAATATGGCGCTCGAAAAGTGCTATCAAAACGCTGAAAACTGGCTCACAACTCGGGAGCTGATTGAAAATTTATTGCGGAATCAATCTGCCAGTTTAACCAAGTAATTCACAGCCATAGAACATTGTTAAAAATTATTTTGCTTGTCAGATTGAATAGGCACTGCTAGAAAGCATATATGCGAATTTGAATATATGTGAATTCGCCTATTCAAAGATTCCTACCTTAATGACCGATAACAGGAATTAAGGGTTCAGCAAGAATCTTTTCTAGGCAAAATCAGAATTCAAATTCAAAAAAAAGGCCCTGCTATCTTGGCGGACGCAGGACCTTCAATAACCAAAACATTCGGAGCCTCACGGCCTGAATATTTAAATGCCTACGGAACCACGAAGAACCGAAAGGAACATTTCTATGAGTATATGCAATTTCGCATGTAACACACAAGCAAGAATCTGTTTTGCTAGTGCCTCCAATAACTTAGGGGCGGCACTGTGAAGCGAGTAACCAGATTCGGCCACCATCTTAGACACTTCAGAAAGCAAGCCGGCTTAACCAAATACCGGCTGGCGATTCAGGCTGAAGTCGATGTTTCCCTAGTTATCAGACTTGAGAGCGGCGATCAGGCCGATTGTCAGAGCCAGAAAGCAAATCGACTTGCTGAGGTTCTCGGCTGTTCAGTTTCAGATTTTCACAAACCAAAACACACAAGGAGTTAAACATGCCAGCAATAGAGGACTACAAGGATTATAGACGGCCTGGAATCTGCCAGAACTGGAGAAACCTGATCGAGTTGATTTTCGTTTCTGTTTTCATGGCGGCGCTTCTATACGCGCTGATTTTCATGGCTGCAATTTTGTTTGAGTAGATATGAAGATCACAGACTACACACCAGGGCAAACTGAATTCGAGGGCGCGGTTCGTGGCGTTCCTGAACAGGTTTATCACGGGCTCAAAGGATTCGTTTCTCAGTCTATGCTGAAATACTTTCGAGACGTTCCACCGGCTCAGGCAAAGTTTGACATGTCACTCAGAGCGAGCAAGGGGCCAAGTGATAGCATGATTCTGGGATCGTTAGTTCACACTATGCTTTTATCGCCTGATGAATTCAATAAGCTTTATGTAACTTTGCCAGACGGCTTTGATTTACGTTCTGAGGCACGCAAAAAGCAATACGGCGAGCTAGTCAGGGAGTATGGGCCTTCAAATATAATCAAGCTGGAGGTTCGGCAGAAAGCGCAGAAGCTTGCAAACATCCTGCTCGAATCTGAGCTCATTGCTGCAATGCTTGAATCCAGTGAGATTGAGAAAGAAATTTCACTGTTCTGGACTGATCAGGAAACTGGCCTGAAGTGCAAAGGCCGCATCGACATGCTGATCGGCAGCGCTGCAATTGATCTGAAGACCACCAGAAGCGCATCGATGAAGGACTTCAAAAAATCTGTTCAAGATTTTGGCTATCACATTCAGGCAGCTCAATACATGGACGGCGCGATCGCACTTGGCAGGAACGTGCGTTCCTTCGGCTTCATTGCTCAAGAGACTGAGGGCGCTGAGCTGACTGCCTTTTATAACTTGGACAAGGCTGACATCGCAGACGGCAGGGCTGAGTTGCGAAACCTAATGGAAGCTTTCAAGCAGTGCCAGGAGACTGGAGTTTATCCCGGTTATCCTGAGCGCTGGGAAGATCTGACACTTAAATTTAGACCGCAATAGGAGAACATTATGAGCAACGATCTGAACTTACCAGGACTAGCGAACGCAGCACTTGAACCAGTGGGCTCTGGCTCAATGGCGGCCTCAGAAAGAGAACGCGCTGAAATACAAGGCGCTATTATCTCAGCAAAGAAGTTTCCCAGGGATGAAGCGGTTGCCTATACCAAAATTCTGAAAGCAGTCGAGCGGCCAAGTTTAGCCGAAAGTTCCACATACTCATTCCCGAGGGGCGGAACAAAGGTCACTGGTCCATCGGTAACACTTGCCAGAGAGGTGGCGAGGTGCTGGGGCAATATCGGCTCAGGCTTTCAGGTGGTCGAGGAAACAGCTGAATCGATCCACTTGCGCGGTGTTGCCATTGACTACGAAACGAACGCGAGGGCATTCCTGGAGGACAAGTTCAAACGCTTGGTTCAGAGAAAGGTCGGCGGTGTCACTAAATGGGTGTCACCTGACGAACGCGACCTGAGAGAGCTCATCAATAAGAGAGGCGCATTGCTTGAGAGAAACTGCATTCTCAAGCTGATACCGGCTGACATTATCGATCGGGCGCTTGAGGAAGCAAAACTCACTTTGGACAAGCGAGACAAGAGCTCTTTAAAGGAAAATAAAGAGGACACGATCCGCAATCTGGTCAGGTCATACGACAAAATCGGAGTGACTAAGGTTCAGATCGAGGAATGGCTGGGGCATCCGGTTGAGCAGATTACAGCTCTGCAGCTGGCTGATCTGCGAGACATCAGAAACTCAATAGCTGAAGGCAACTCGAAAGTAACTGAGTACTTCAAACCGAAGAAAGAAGAATCCTCACTGCCTACACTTGGAAAGGATGCCAGTGCGTAAAGGAATCTGCAGAGGGTGCGGGGCTGAAATCCTTTGGCTTCGCACCATTGGAACAAATGGCACTGATGGCAAGTGGATTCCCTGTAATCCAGAGCGGATTAACTGGATCGATTGCCCTGACGGAAGCTTGCTAGTGACTGAATCGGGTCAGGTGCTGAGGAAAGGAAAAGAGAACTGGTCGGCAGATCCCAATAGCAGATCTCAACAGTTCGGCGGATATGTTGCTCACTTTGCAACTTGTCCAGAGGCTAACAATTTTAGGAAACCAAAGGAGAAACCATGTCAAAAATCATTAATGTTAAAATAGAAAACATTCTCGGGCTCAAGAACTGCGAATTCAGTCCAGAGGGCCACAGTGTCACCATCGGCGGGAAGAACGGCCAGGGCAAGAGCTCTGCAATCTCAGCGCTGATCATGGCTCTGGGCGGCAAAAGCAAAGTTCCAGCTAAGCCGGTGAGAGAAGGTGAGACTCAGGGTTCTGTCAAAATCGAGCTTGAGGATCTGATTGTTGATCTCACTGTATATGATGACCGCAGAACCAGCTTGAAAGTTGAGTCAAAGGTTCACGGCCAACTCAAACAGGCGAACGCTGTACTCAGTTCACTGTTCGGATCGCTTTCATTCGATCCCGGCGATTTCAAATACATGGATTCAGCCAAGCGTTTAAAGACACTTATGGATCTGGTCGGCTTGGATTTCTCCGACAGTGAAAATTTATACAAAGAGATTTTCGAGGAAAGAACAATTGTCAATCGCCGGCTGGCTCAAGAGGAAGCAACTCAACGGCCATTCGATGAAAACCTTCCAGAGACTGAGGTGAATATCCAGGAACTGATTGCGAAGGTTCAGGAGCGGCACAAGATAGATCAGAGGCTCAACGATATACCGCAAATTATTCTACATGATAATAGAGAAATTGCAGAAGCTGAAAAGCTTATTGCAGAACTTCAAGGCCAGATTTCAGAGCATAAAAAAGAACTGGAAATGCTCACTCGCGAACAAAAAGAGCTCCAAGAATGCACACTTGAGAGCACTGAGGTACTAAAAAAACAGCTTTCAGAGGTCGAGGAACTCAATCACAAGGTACGATCAAACCAGAAGTTCAAAGCTCAGGCAGAGGCAAGGGATTCACTCAAGCGCGAAAGTGAGGCTCTGACTGCTCAGCTGGAAGTTATCAAGGCAGAGAAGGCCGAGCGCTTAAAAGCTGCTGAGTTTCCATTGAAAGGATTAAGCTTCGACGGCTCAGACATAACTTACAACGGCATACCATACGAGCAAATATCAGAATCGGAGCAGTGGGAGATCGCAACGGCGATCGCGTTCTCATTAAATCCGACTGGAATAGTTTTCATGCGAAAGAGTGGCGGATTAGATGCGGATTCTCGCGAGGCAGTACGGAAGCGAGCTGCTGAACGTGATGTCCAGTTGTTCATGGAAGTTGTGGACGATTCGGACGATGTTCAGATCCTCATTGAAGACGGCACTCTGAAAGCAAATCGGCTTTCCTCGCATGAAAACACTGTAGCGACAGTGTGAAAATGTTACAGGGCTCAAGGGATCTAAAGATCTCTTGAGCTTTTAAGAAATTGGAGAAAGTCATGACTGAAGATAACTATTTTGATGATGATGACATTGAACGGCAGCAATCAATTCCTGGAACTGAAACCAAGCACCTATCAGACAAATTTGATGTGGTCATGGTTCTGAAGGTCAAACCCAAAACCGGCAACACTGAAACCTTTCAGATCCCGGTCGCTCGCTGCAGTGAAATTGAGGGTCACAATGTTGAGAGCGCACTTGCGCTGCAGTTCAACAGCAAGGTTTTTAGGAACATTCTAAGATCAATTGTTGGGCAGCCTGACATTGAGGATCTGATCGAGGAAGCCACTGAAATATTGGTTAGGAATGGAATTCTTGCTGAAGGTGAAAGGCTTGTAAAAGAGGGATTAACCCCGGGCGAAATGCTGAACGGCACTGCCAACGATGGGCAACCTACAGGCATTTTCATGAAGCAGGAGAATGCAGCGTAAATGAACAGGAGAGGTTTTCTGAGTTTCGTGGATGGTGAGAGTCGGTTTCCCGATTCATGCGTTCATTATGCTAGATTCGTTTCGTTTGAGACTCAGAAACTTTTTCTCTACTTAAGAGCGAAAGAGGAAGTTTTGCAGAATGAAGTTATTCAATCAAAAGAATATCCGCACAGGCAGCAAGCTTTCCAGCTCAGATTGCAGGAAACTCAAGCGCATTTGTGCTGGATTGTTTCAAATTGCAGTGTTTTAAACAAAGGTCAAAGAAGGGGAAAACGTGGCAAGACCAAGTAATCCAGGACTAGAATATTTTCCACTCGATGTGGACTTCGCGAACGATGATAAGTTCGCTGCAATTGAGATAGAACATGGTTTGCCCGGTTTCTCGGTAGTTATCCGGCTTTTCTCGGAGGTTTACCGGGTGGGGTACTGTTATAGATGGGGATTACCGGAGAAAAAATTCTTCGCTCACAAGATCCGGGCTGATGTGTCACATGTGGAAAAAATTGTAGACACCGCGATCGAGTGCGGACTGTTTGATTCTGACATGTATCAAAATCACGGAATTTTGACCTCACGAGGAATTCAAAGACGCTATGTAACTATTAAGAAACAAAAGATAAGCGCGGTTATCAAACCAGAATATGATCTGCTCAGCGCGAGAGCTCGAAAAGATAACCCGGGAATTGTTCGGGAGTTTCCCGGGGATTGTTCGGGAATTGTTCGGAGTAAATCGGAACAAAGTAAAGTAAAGGAAAGTAAAGTAAAAGAAAGTAAAGAGTGTGTGAGTGTAGATTCTTTAAGCAGAGTAGGCATAAAAGCGACAGATCCGGAGCACACACACACATTTGGTTTAGTCAAAAACGAAAGAATTCGGGGGATGGTTGAAAGATCTCTGAGCAAGCTAGGGGATAGTATAGATCCATCGAAAAAAGCCGCTGTAAAGCTATTCTCGACCTTTTTCGATTTTGAGAACTTCGATCCAGAAAACTCTCAGGTTGAAAAACTAAACCGGCTCCCGATGCGTAAATTCCCGGACATCTACCTGAGCCCGCCCGAATTTTCAGATCTGCTCAGCGAATTTCGAGCAGCGGGAATTCCTGATCAAGAGTTCAAAAGACCTTTTCAAAAAGTTCAGCGAAGGCTCAACGATTGGAAGATCAAAAACAAAGATCCAGCTCAAGCTGATTGCATGGTCTGGCTTTCAACCTGGGCAAAAGCTGACACGGTTGATGAATTACGAAAGGAGAAAAAACTGATTTTAGGCTGATTTTAACGCACTTTGGCGGGTGCGAGATTTTATAACCAAACATTTAGGAGTTACTGATGAGCGCTTACGAGTTTCATGAATTTGCGGCAATTTTTCCGCTGATAGACGGCGAGAACTTTCAAGATCTGAAAGCTGATATAAAAGAAAACGGCATAAAATTGCCCATAATTGTGCACCAGGGCAAAATTCTTGATGGTCGCAATCGGTACAACGCAGCGTTTCAACTTGTCTCTGCTGGTTTCAAGATCGATGTTCCTTTTGAAGAATTTCAGGGAACTTCTGAGGAGGCTCTGAGCTACGTTCTATCAACAAACTTGCATCGCCGGCACTTGAACGAATCACAGCGGGCAATGGTTGCGGCCAGACTTGCAAACGTGAAACACGGCGGACGGCGCGGACCGACTGACACGATCAACCAGACAACAATTCAGGAAGCAAGCAGAGCTCTGAATGTGTCCACAGCCAGCATAAAACGCGCAAAGAAAGTTTTAGAGCGTGGTTCTGAAACGATTGTGCATGCCGTTGATTCTGGACAAATTGCAGTCAGCTCTGCAGCTACTCTCACGGAACTTGAGCCAGCTGAGCAATCAGAAGTCACACAGCTTACTGACGCTGAGATTCTTAAGCGTTCAAAAGAAATCAGAGCACGAAAGAGCGCTGAACGCAGGGAGAAGCGCATTGCTAACCTGGTGAAAATTTCAGAGGGCAATACTGAGCTCGGCACAGATGTGAAATATCCTGTGATTCTTGCTGATCCACCATGGCAATACGAATTTTCACAGACTGAATCGAGAGAAATTGAAAACCATTATCCGACAATGGATCTCCAGGCCATTAAAGATATGCCAGTTGAAGATCTATGCACTCCTGACGCGATTCTGTTCCTCTGGGTCACGGCTCCAAAACTTGAGGAAGGGCTTGAAGTGCTTAGAGCCTGGGGCTTTGAATACAGGACTTGTTTCGTATGGGATAAAGTCAAAAAGGGCTTGGGAATCTGGGCTCGCATTCAGCACGAAATGATCCTGATCGGCAGACGTGGCGACTTTCCAGCGCCTAAAGAATCCGATCGCTTTGATTCAGCTTTCAGAATTGAGCGAACTGAGCATTCCAAAAAACCAGATCATGCCTATGAAATGATCGAACAGATGTATCCCGAACTCTCAAAGATTGAACTGTTCTGCAGAAATCCAAGAGAAGGCTGGGCGACATGGGGCAATCAGTCAGCTGCTGAGGTGCAATCATGAACTGGATAGCTCAATTGATCTCTCATGGCGTGCCTGGTGATACAGCAGCAAGATTTCTGAAGTATCACACTTCAAACCCTGCAGTCTGGGAAGGCTTCCAGCGTTTTGCTCTGGAGGCTGCTCAACGTGGTAAGCGCATCGGCGCAAAAGCGATCGCTGAGCGTGTTCGCTGGGAGCTGGTCATTCATTGCGGCAAGGATGAATACACTCTCAATAATAATTATGTGGCCTATTATGCCCGGATTTTTGCAATCAAATATCCCGAGCACAAAGCCTTTTTTGAATTTCGAGAGACAAGGGGGCTTGCTGCATGAACTTAGCACTAGTCAAGAAACTCAAAAAGGACATGACACCTTCAGAGCTCCGGGCCAGCTATATGGCAAATTCTGAAATGTTTCTGTTCTGCAGTCCAGGCAAGAAGCTGTACATCGAATTGCGCGGCGAACTTGCTCAGATTCCGAACATGAAGCGCGGGCGCATGACTCTCAGAAGCGGTGTATCAATTATCAACAAAGGCGCTCGGGCAAAAATCGGCGCAATGGATAAAATGTTCAATGAGCTGAACATATACGGCGAGGGAGTCAGGTTCGATCAAAGCTCTTTTCCGCTGGTCTGCATTGTTGAGACGGCTATGAACAAGCGCAAATTCGATGCAATCGGGTGCGCTGAAACTATTCTTGATTGGTTCGAGCCAAAAGAAAAGCAGGTCGGCAAAAACAAAAGAGGCTGGGGTGTGGGCGTGTATGAGGACGACACAAACGTAATCGCGATCCCGCTCAAGTCAGAGCAGACCGGCAGCAATCTATCATTCACCAGAATAACGCTTTGCCCATTGTCTGACGTGAAAGAGCACTTAATGAACCTTTTAGCAGGGGCCATGATATGAGCCAGATGAGAGACATTAGAGGGTTTCAGATAGCCACCTATCAAGTGGATTCGGGTAGCCTTATGAACATGATGGAGACAGCTCATAACTCAGGGGCTGGGGCAATTAGGTATCAGATTGTCGATCCACTCGCTCACCTGAGTACCAGGGAACAATATCGAAACTTCTGGTTTTTCCATATCAATCAGATCATTAAACTTTGCCACTGGAGCCAGCTCATAGGATCACACCTAAAAATCATTGTCGATTGCCACTCTCCCTATGGCGGAGAGTTGCGCGGTCGCGGAGGTATGATCCATAGAATTTTATTCGATGAAGCAGTTCGCAGGGAATGGGAATACTGCTGGCTTGAAGGGATCAGAAGAATTCATGCAGCCTTCGCAGATGATAGAATCGCAGCGTACGACCTACTCAACGAACCTGCCGGCGACCTGGAACGCTGGAAGGAAGTTGCAGCAAAGCTGACAAGAAAAATCAGGCACATGACCAGAAAGCCGGTGATTTTCGGATTCACCAGAATCAAGCTTGAGAAGATCGAGGACTTCAAACCGCTCAATGAGCAAAACGTCTGGTATCAGTTCCACTATTACAGGCCGCATCAGGTCTGTCTCTATGGAGTTAATCCAGAGCACAGCAAAACCCTTGAGCGTGCCATTGCGAAAATGAGTTTTGATTTTCACAGGAAGCAAGTTCAGCCGGTGCGCGATTGGCAGAGACTTCACAAGCGCAAGATTTATGTGGGGGAAGTAGGCTGCTCAGTTCATTCGGGAGTGTCAGGGCTGTTCTTTTCTGACGTGTTGAAACTTTTCAATTCATACAACTGGGGCTGGTCAATTCACGCGCTGAGAGAACATTCATCTTTCAACTACGAGGGAACTGGTGCCTGGAAAATTATCGAGGATCGAATCAATGAATAGAAGAAAATTTCTAAGCTTAATTGTGCCTGCTCTTTTAGTAGGTTCGGCTTTTTGCACACATCCATCAACTTGGCTGGATTTGCTAGAGGAGCGGGCAGAGTTAAGCAAAGAAGGCTTGCGGGATTATCTGCGGGCGCTGAAGGGAGCACAATGAAAGTTTTAATTGCTTGCGAGTTTTCAGGGATTGTTCGAGACGCTTTCATCGCTGCAGGGCATGACGCAATCAGCTGCGATCTGCTTGAGTCAGAGAGCCCAGGGCCGCATATAGTCGGTAATGTTCTCGACGTTATCGGGGGGGGGGTATGACCTTATGATCGCACATCCTCCATGCACACATTTAGCTGTATCAGGAGCTCGCTGGTTTAAAGATAAGTTGACCGAGCAAGCTGCAGCACTGGCATTTGTGAAAGCCTTGCTCGATGCGCCTATTACACGAATAGCGCTAGAAAATCCGATCAGCATTATTTCAAGCCGCATAAGGAAGCCAGATCAGATTATTCAGCCGTGGCAGTTCGGGCATGGTGAAACAAAAGCAACTTGCCTCTGGTTGAAAGGACTTCCGAAGTTACAACCGACTGAGATAGTCGAGGGGCGAGCGGCAAAAGTGCACATGATGCCACCGGGAAAAGATCGCTGGAAAAATCGCAGTAGAACATTCAAAGGCATTGCTCAGGCAATGGCTCAACAGTGGGGGAATAATGGCAAAGAGTAGCAAAGCGAAGGTCAAGAGATTGAAGGCGGGTTATATTCTAGTTCTACCAGAAGATGCGGCCCGATTTTACGAACAAAATACGTTCTTCAAGCGTTTTAAGGACGCTATAAACGAGGCTCTATTAATTAATGAAGGCACAGGGAGCAGGGAGTCTCAAGTCCGAATGCTGAGAAAGAGCGGGTATAAAATTATTAAAGTCAGACTGGCACAGGTAAAAAATGGCAAAGAGTAATTTACAAGCAAAAATCACGGGCATGAGCATATTTATTGCGAAGCTCGAAAGGGAGCGCGACCGCTACCGGAAGGCGCTGTTAGACATTAAAAGCAGAGTGCTGGTAATCGACGCTGGGCAAGGAACTGTGAGCACGATGTTGCAGTACATTCGAGACGATATTAACAAAGCGTTGAGAGGGGAAGATGAAACCGCAGCAAGTTGAGCAAATGATCAAGTCCTGCCAGGTCGAGAACAATCAGATCCGGCTGAACGGCACACAGGGGCCAACAGTTCAGCTCAAGTGCTGCATCATGGTTGACGCGCTCGCACTCAGAGACACGTTTCTGAAAGCGCTGGACCAGGACAAGGCTCAATTAGTTGCTGAACAGAATTTAAGCTTGCGGGAAAGGCTCGCAGAACGGAGGGAAAAATGAGGCTTTTAGTTCCTTGCCTAATGATTGGCGCACTAGTCTGGCTCATTTCAGTGTTAGCTCAAGATCAAAAGCAGTACCAGGATCGGCGTTTGCAGCAGCTCAGGGAGCTCACTGAATCGAACATCAAACTAATGGAGCATTGCAGAAAAGATTCTTCACTATGGGACTGTCAAGTTTATTTAGAAAGAATCAAGAGGGGTGAGTGATTCCAAAACGTGATCGAATTATTGAAGTGTATCAGGAGCTCCGGGTTCTATATCCAGAGCTCCCAGAAACGGCGATCTTTGTAAAGGTCAGCCAGCAAGTCGCACGCGAATACCAACAGGCAACCGATGCCCATTATGTGCAAATGGTCATTGCTGAGGAACAGGGGGAACAGTGAAAGAGCGACCAATATTATTCAACGGCGAGATGGTGAGAGCAATTCTGGAGGGTCGGAAGACGCAGACACGGCGGATCATGAAGCCTCAGCCGGCCTATCCTGGTATTGACCAGATAGTTTTAGAGAGGCATCCATTCGCACCGAGTGTAATGGCTGGAACTCCCGCAGAAGGATTAAGCCTTGCGAAAGAGGAAGATGTATTCGTTGCTTATGATTGGTGCGGGAATCCAGTCGGCGTTGCATTTGATTCTTGCCGATATGGACAAGTCGGCGATCGGCTCTGGGTTAGAGAAACATGGCTCCAACTAGACAAAGATGGCTATCAAGACATGGGCGCACCGTTGGGGATTCCTGTTTATTACAATCAACGAAACGGCTTTGCATACAAAGCCACATGCTCTATGGATTCGGATCAGATCCGAAAGGATTACGGTTACAAATGGAAACCATCAATTCACATGCCGCGCCTGGCTTCCAGAATCACACTGGAAATAACTGCGGTACGAGCGGAGCGCATACAGCATATCAATGCAGCCGAAATTAAAGCTGAGGGCATTTCTAAAACAGATCGAGGTGTTTCACCAGTCGCAGCATTCCGCGAACTCTGGGATAGCATCAACGAAATGCGTGGCTTCAGCTGGGATTCAAACCCCTGGGTGTGGGTAATCGAGTTTAAATTATTGGGGAGGGATTCATGTACAAGCTATTAAACTTCTTTTTCGGCTGGGATTATGTCGCATGGAATAATTTCTGGGGGTACGGCATTTCAAGAGTCAGAGCCTTCCCAGATGGAACAGTCGGATTCTGGAGACGTACAGACGCACTCTTTATTATTATGAAGCCCAGTGAAGTGATCTGGCTCACCTGCAAAGCTGAGAAGTATTTCGGAGGTAAATCATTATGAGCAGCGTTGCAGAGCAATTCCCTAAGCTGATCAAAGATTGCCAAGCAATCAAAGAAATATATTTAGCGCTTCCGAATCATGCCGGAGCGATAGGAGCACTTTTAATTCAGCGAGATCTTGATGAAGCTATTGAGGCGCTTGCTTCTGGCGATGTGCTTCAGATTCTTCGATCATTTAAAAAACTTACTGATATTAAAGAGAGCTTATGACTGAAAAAGTAATTCTTGAAATTGTGAATGCTGCTGTTTATATGGCCGGCCTTGCGTTCTGCTATTTCTCTTTTTGGAGGCGGAAGTGATGAGCAAATTCAAATATATCTTCGAGCTCGAAACAGGTCCTCATCGATATATGAGCGGAGATGAAGCTTTAAAGGCTGAACAAGCTTACCAGCTCAGGCGTATTGCTGACGCTCTGGAGGCACAGAAGCCGATCATTTTCGATGGTCGCATTTTTGAGCGGAACAATATCAGGATAGTCACTGAGGCTTATGAACTTTGCAGCGATGAGCATAGGTTCGAGGTATATCGCAGCAAAGGGCCGTATGAACAGTTTCACTATAAAACGAAGGAAGCTGCTGAGGCCGGTCGAGCTGAGTTTATAAGATTGCTGGGGGGTGAGTGATGACCGATCAGAAAGAATTCATTCTCACTAAAGAAATGTTTCAGGAATTCTGTGACATGGTGAAACAGCATGCTCAATGTGACTCGCTTTGCTATCTGACACCTGAAGAATTTTTTAGGCTTAAGTGCGCGGCAGTAGAAACGGAGCGCGATCGGTATAAAAAGGCGCTGCTAGACATTAAAAGCAGAGTCTTGGTTATCGACGCTGGGCAAGGAACTGTGAATACGATGCTGCAATACATTCGAGAGGACATTAATAAAGCGCTTAAGGTGGAAAAATGAGCGACAACAGACTTCCAGACGATGCAATCTTGCTGTTTGTTTTTTGGCTCGGCGTTATTCTTGCCGGAATTAAATTCTTATTGGAGCTGGTGCTAGGATGAACAGGCGCGAGTTTATCAAATATATTCTGACGCTAACAGCTGCAGCTTTATTGCCTAATAATTTTGAAGGCACTGTTCACACTGAGCAATATATCACCATTGAGGAACTCAAGCAGGGGTGTCTTGATAGCTTTCTGAGCGGAGAAATAGGCATCGATCAATATAAGAGTGTCACTTCCCTGATCGATGCACTGTTCAAGCCAGGCGAATTGATTTCACTTCCAGATAACAAACAGGGGGCTCAATGATCGACTGTATCAAATTACTTTTAATCCTGACCTTTCTTGCGCTGCTCTGCTGGGTCTGCTTTCTGAAGTTCCTGTTTGATTGGGCAATGGAGAGCACGTTCGGCAGGTTTCTGATTGCACTGTTAGTTCTTTATTTCATGGATAAGGCATTCTGATGAGCGCTATTAAAAAAGCATGCAAAGCTCCAAGATGTCCGAGCCTGCACACCGGGCCAGGCCGCTATTGTCCAGAGCACACACCTGCAGTGAGTGAATCATTCTCAAGAAAGAATCAAGAGCGCTTGTCATTCTATGGGTCAGAGCGCTGGAAGAAACTCAGACGCATGAAGCTCAATAGAGATCCGTTGTGTGAGGTGTGCATGCGAACTGAAGCGGTGGCAGTGCACCACAAGTTAGACGCGCGAACCTATCCACAATTACGCTTTGACTATGAAAATCTGCAAAGCATTTGTTTAAGCTGTCACGCTAAAGAATCACAGAAGGAAAGTAGAAAATGATCAGTGAGAACCTGAAACAATTGCTGAAGAATAAGACGGTAACGCTTTGGGGCGGTGGAGAATATCAAGAACTCTTGAATCCGAATCACTTCAATGTGTTCACGAACCAACACTTCAAGGGATTCGAGCGATTCTGTAACGGGATATACACATCAGCATGCGAGCCTCCACCACAATACAATGAGCAGCTCAAGCCTCGGTTCGTCTTTGCATCGCTTGAGGGGCCAGAGCTTGAGCACTGGTCATCTGCTTATGCATACCTTGAGCGAGAGTTCTATATATTCTCAACGCTAAGAAAGGAACACGCGACTGGCTGGCTGAATCATCAGGCACAGTTTGCATGGCAGCTCGGCACTTCACCCTTGACCGGCATCTTCGCAGCATGGGATCTGCTGCAGTATCCTATCAAGTCTCTCAGGTTATGCGGCTTCGATTTCTATTGTTGCGATGATAAACTGAGCATACCGACGAAGCGCGGGCCTCACTTGCTCTTGCCTCAACTCCGCTGGCTTGTGAGTACAGCGCTGCACGATGAGCGCTTGATACTCACAGGGCCGATTAGAAATATTTTAACTTCAATTCAGGAACTGAGCGAATGATTTTTGAAACTCGGATCAATGTAGGGGAGGGGGGATCAGATCTCTTTTTTGAGATGGCGCTAGAC
>JAOEHT020020678.1:0-14664 GCA_025448195.2 Parazoanthus atlanticus | reverse complement strand
ATTCATTCATTCATTCATTCATTCATTCATTCATTCATTCATTCATTCATTCATTCATTCATTCATTCATTCATTCCAATACAATAATTTATTTTCAGTCGATAACGTGGGGAAAGGTCGCCATTTTTCCCGAGCCAAGGGCTCATGTTAAAAACGCTCGACTATAAAGAAACAATTACAATGTATCTATTTAAGAAATGTGGTAAAAAAGACATTCATTCTTTCATTCCTTCATAAAGTTGAATAAATAATCAATAAAATGATGAGTAAATAAAGATATTTAATTTATAAATTGTAAGATGAACTATAAAGTTTAATATTTGAAATAATAATAATAACAGTAATAATAACAATAATAACAATAATAGTAATAATCAAAAGCTAGTCATCAGGTAGGTACATTAAATATCATTATCAAAAGCCAATTTAATTGTGCCTTGCAAAGCTAACTTTCGGTACCTTTTTTGTGAAATTGCTGAAAGACTAGTTATTGTTGCCGTAATTTATTTTTCGCCTTCTCTATTTCACAAATTTCAGATTTAGACACAAAATGGTTAGTTTCTCTTATTTTATTGTTATTATTTTTATTATTGTTAATATTAGAATTGTTATTATTATGTTTGGCATTTGTTTTGCTGGACTCGCCATTAAGGTGCATGGTGCCGCCTACGAAGTCGATTGTCGCAATTTTGCGTATCCTTGTTTCCATTATTTAATATTTGTACGTGAGCGATTGAAATAATCCAAAACCCCTAGTCTTAGTCCCCCTTACCTGGATAGAAAACAAATAAAATTCCATTGATATGGTTTGGTATGTTTCATACGTAAATAAAACTAAATGTAAATAAAACATTTTGGGGGAGAGAAACATGTAGCTTGGGTTAAGATGTGTTGTAAAACCCGACCCCCTCATGAATAAAGTAAGCCTACCGTGGGACCTAACTGAAGTCGCCTTAAGTCGCGCAAAGTCGTTGCATTGAGCCGCCATGATTTTTTCGGCCAATTTCCGTAAAATAACCTTATGTCGCATAAAGTGGCGGTGATTTTTGGTTCAGAGTAGGTCTCAAAGTGTTACGTGTTTAAACTCGATTCTCTGATAAAAAAGGGCTTTCATTCCCAATTCCAAGGCTCTGATTTGTGTTCCAGGCCGGTCTTTGATCTCTGATTCCAAACAACGCGCTACGATCCTTGCAAAAAACCTTTTTGAAGGAATTTCGGAACTGATTCATGCGCAGGAAATAGAGATAAGGGTTCGCTGCTGAGCTGAACATTATGAACGGCGTGGAAAAACGCTTCAGGCTAACAAACCATTCCTTCTCAACAACAGCGGAACTTATTCGCTCAAGAATGCATGTAGCAATGTACGGCGTGAAGGAAATCACCATGCATAGGACGACACTGAAAGCTGTCAGTAGGAACTCTTTTTCCATTTTCTCTTGTCGTGTCTGCACTTGCGGTATCGGCACAATTTGTGAGAAATCAGTGGGTGCGACTCTGGATGCAAGAGCAACTTTCATTCTTTGCTTGCGGAGAGCGAAGTATATGACGGTGTACATGAAGATGACGGTGGTTATCGGCAGAACTGTGTTGAGGAGAAGGTCTGTTGTGTAGTATGCGTCCAGGTCCAGTGGAGCAACCTGGAGCATTGCGAACGCGAATGAGTACAGGCAAATCAATGCAGTGACGTACATCGCCTTCTTTCTTGTCACTGCACGACGGTACACGTGAGGAAACGCCACTGCAACGAAACGCTCTGTCGACATCGCCACGATTGTTAACGTTGAGCTGTTAACCGTAAAAAATGCCATAATTACGGTAAAGTCTCCCGGAGTCGGCAATGCTTCTTCTCCAAAGACGCACATAAATTGTTTCCTCAAATGACCGACGTCTACAATTGCTCCTGTGAGGAAATCCAAGACTGCAATGGTGGCAATGAAAATAGAAATTGGTTTTCTAAAACATTTCGCCGGGTCTTTGTAGAGCACAACCAGAAGGAGAAAGTTTGTCACGGTCGTTGCGATGCAAAGCAACACAGTTATACAACCTGCCGACAAGCAAACAATCCTGTTTTCTTTTGTACCCATGATATGACGTTGCTCACGGATTGGAAACTTTGAGGTGCTTAACTCCTAAAGTAAAAACATTTCAATCGGTAAATATTGTCCTGGTCGCAAAAATAGCAATAGAACCTGTCAAATAATCGTTTATAATAGTAAATGTCTCGTCAGTCCATCTGAGGAATGCTATCAATTTCGTCCTGTAAAAATATTAGAACAAGATATTAAAATACAAATTTACAATGTTTGGGCTGAAAGGTTCTGAAGATAAAATTACAAGCACATGTTTAACTCCGAAATGTGACAATCTAAAACTGTATTTAGGAAATAGATGATATAATGCGCGCTCTGATTGGCTGGACATCTATCTTATAAATATGGATATAATACACGGAATGACGTCAGCTTAACTTCATTCGACGCGCGCAACGAGTGTTTAATTTACAATATACGGGTCACTTGAAAATTGCTGTTTACTTTTTCCAAACATATTTCCTAAAAGCAACAAACCAGTGTCGCTTGTGCTTCCCGCCCGAGAGAATAACATAACACGCAATGACGTAGTAGGACACTGGAAACACGGCTTCACCTCGTTTTTCTCTTACAACTTTTCTTGTGTCCTACTACGTCATTCCGTGCTATACTATTGTCTAGAGACACAACTGAACTCCCTAGGCCCGGCTAAGCTGCGGCTTAACTAAGCACAGCCAAAATCTTTAGTTCAGCAAAAGCTGCGGCTAAACTAAGCACAGCCAAAACCCACCAGGCAAGGATTAATCGTGGATTAACTAAGCACAGCCAAAATCTTTAGTTCAAGTAAAGCCGCGGCTTAACTAAGCACAGCTAAAACCCACCAGGCAAGGATAAATCGTGGCTTAACTAAACACAGCTAAACTCTTTAGTTCAGGAAAAGCCGCGGCTTAACTAAGCACATCCAAAATCTTTAGTTCAGGAAAAGCCGCGGCTTAAATAAGCACAGCCAAAACCCACCAGGCAAGGATTAATCGTGGATTAACTAAGCACAGCTCCCTAGTTCAACTTAAGTCACGGCTGACTTAAGTACAAACGAGACCCCCTTGGCAAGGATATGGTGAACCGTGAATTGACTAAGCACAGCCTGAATAGTTTAGGATAACCGCGTCTTAACTAAGTACCGCCAAAATCCCCAGTTTAGGATAAGTCGCGAATTAACTAAGGAGAGTCTGCACATGACGGAGACGAAGTAGGCCACGTTCCGAGCGAGCTCCGCGATTTGAAAAAACTCAATCTTCTAAACTGACTCAGAGTCTCTGCCATATCAATAATCAATTCTGTACATGAGTAAAGAAGAACATGAACGAAAGGAAGCCAAGATTACAATCCAGGAGAAAGAAAAATCGGAGCGAAGCACAAACAACGATAGGCGACTTGGTGAAATCAAAACACCAGCAAGAGAAAACTATACGTTGGAAAAGCTAGATAATTTGAAAGAGAGACAAACTGAGTCTGCAAGAGATGTCAGCGGCCTAAAGTCAGTTACGACCACGTTGAAAGTCGACTGACAGAAGTCCAGAATGAGGTGAAAGGAAAAGCCATCCAAGATGATGTGAAAGAATTAGAGAGGCCGGAATAGAAGACTTGGAAAACAGGTCCAAAAGAAACAACATTGTAATATGGGGACTGCGAGAAGGAACAAAAAACTGTCAGTCTCAGTCGATAGAAGCCTTTTCGAGATGAATTCTTTGCTAAGCATATAGTGCTTCAGGATGTAGAAGTCATGAAAGCTCACCGAACTAATTAACGTCCCCGCTCCACGCTGGTCTCCAGCTTCAAGACCCATGTTTTTTCCTGTCGGAAGACCTAGAGCAATTTACGTCTAAGTCAAAGCTGCCTCAAAAGCGCTTAAAGGTAAGGAGTTTTTTCACTGTCAAATAATTTTGTCAGACGACGTGTCAAAGAGAGTCAGAGATCAGAGAACATAACTGTGAAAGAAAAACCTACAAGAAATCAAAGAAAGAGATGAGGTAGAATTTGCCTCTATACCGTGGTATGTCCCGGACCAAATTTTGTATAAAGAGAGAGATACGGGAAAACTGAAATCCTTCAAGCTCTTTGATGAGCAGTTTGCAGTTATTGTCGATCATAGTAGCAGATTCTTCTGAAATATAGCGATGAACAGTGAAGTGTCCGTTAAAAAATTCAATATCGACTTAGTTTTTGTGTCTAAAATTTAGCGGAGACTCTTACTCTTATACTTTCTGTTTTTCATTTGTTTACAACCCCCTAGTTCAGGATAAGCCGCGTCTTGACTAAGCACAGCCAAAAACCCCTAGTCCAGGACAAGCCGCCGCTCTTTCTTGTGTGAATTAACTTTCTTCTTAGAATAATAGTGGACCTGCTTATGAGCTAGAAAATGTCTTAATGGTGTTAGCAACATTGGGAATACAGGCGGGCAAGCTTTGTCCAAATTGCATAAAATATTTGATATATGTCTAGCTTCAAACAAGAAGTGGAAGCAAGACTTATCATTGTTATTATTGTTATTATTATTATTATTATCGTTGTTGTTGTTATTATTATTATTACTACTTTGAAAGAAGAAGGAAACATCTGTTTTCACACAAGTACTATATCATTTACATGCTTTCGTAGTTTAAACTCTGAAATTAAGATGTTTTAACTACAGCTTCAAATTTTCGTTTTCTTTGCTTGATTATTCCTCAGGCCAGGCCACCTATTGTTTTGAAAACGGTCTGCAGGTTTAGCAAAGCAAATCAGGCAGACAATCCTTATTTGAGAGGTTATATGTTGATTTACCTTAAATTTTACACAATCACGACGTTCCATATTATTAGGTCCCTGCAATAAAGAAACTGGTTGATGGGTGGTTGAAGGAACTGCTCGTCGGGAGTGTAACATGTGCAAAAGCGGCCACAGATTATGTTTCAGAAATTTTGATAATAAAAATCTAGTAAAGCATGGAATTTAAAAACAAAACAAAACTGCAAGTCATGTGAAGGAAATTGAATGAAAGTTACACTTGCATGGAAAGAAAAAATTTCATCAAAAGCAGAATTATAGCATTTATAGGTGTCGCCAATCATCGTGGCTTTTGTGGAGTGCTTTTGCCATTCCTTAAATTATCCGACCGGTTATTTGACAACAAACGTCCTTACCGCAGCTTTCACGGCTAACAAAATTACGAAGCGGGCCCCATTAATATCTGAACAGTGTGATAGTTCTAACTGGCATGAGTTCGTTTTATCCTCCAACTCGTTCTGTTATTTAATTGCATGGCTTTAATAAGATTAGCATCGTATGGCTCAAATTATTTTGCCTCATCAAACTATTTTATGGTCCACGCGTAAAGCAATCTTGGAGACCAAACGTATAATCTTAAGCCATAATAAACGAAAGCTTCTGAACTCTATGTTTTCTGTTTTGGGTTTTTTCGGTGAAGACAAATTTTCAAGTACGATCTTGCTTCACGTGTGTGTTTTTGTAAATATTGCAATATACACCGTCGATACCTTATACGGAAATAATATGTCCGAAATACTTTTAGGTTCAGAGAAAGATTTTGCTCTTACTTGACTGAATTTATACGAATTACCTACCTGAGAGCAATAAATGCAGGGACGTCAAAGGATATAAAGTCAATCCAAAGAGAATCGATCAACTTATGTAATATAACAAGTCAGTGTGATGTTGTAGTTTCTTTGACAGCTGTTCTCTTGCATTCTAAAATTTACATATCGCTTCTATTTTGAATTTCTACATTTGTCTCTTCAACATACGTTAAGCTCATTCCTTCTGATAGTTGACAAAGTATATCTATTTTCCAACATTGCTCAATTGATAAAGATTATAACGATACTCCAAAAGTTTTCTGAATTTTTCGTTGTGTTTGCAAATTATGCAAATGTTAGACTTTTGGCAATTGCAAATAACAACCAATAAAAATCTAAATTGCAAACCACTGGAATAGACAGTAGAATGTGCCACCTCTTTATTCTCTTAGTAAGACAAACATCTTTAATCTGTTTAAACTTGGAAAGGCATTTGATGTAGTTAAAAACTTCTATACTTCACATGACAAAAAAATGTTTTAGATTTCCAAATGAAATACGAAAAGAGAAAAGGGAATCGCCGTGATAGTGAAAAAGATCCGATCAATTTTAAAATAACGCTTTTGTCACGAAGAGATTGTCACGACTTAAACAACAAAACTAAAAACAACAGTCCTCTTAGTTCATAGAGGTACACATTTCCCTTTCACAAAAAATGGGTATTGGAGTGAAATATTTTACAGTGCCTTGGGATTTTTACTTTAAACGAAAGATATAAGGAAACTTTGACATTGAATTACATTTTCCAAAACAGACAAGCTTTTGAGGTTTGTTTTGAATTTGGAAAAGTACGAAGAAGTTTATAATTCGATTCTATTTCCTTTTTTCTACCACAGAGAGGTTTTCGTTTTAAAATTTGTTAACAAAACCTTCAATCTCGAAAGTCCACGAGAATTTTACAAATTCAAAATGCAGAAAAAATTTCATCACCAGCCCGGATCAGCAGCTCTCAGGCAGCGTTGTTTACCTCTGTAGTCCTCGTCATTCACGTTCTGTAGATCAGCTGTGGCTTGCGGCCAATTTATAGACCTTTATTTATGTTTCATTCGAGAATATGTTTCTCAAAAATTCCAAAGAGAAGTATCCCCCCCCGACCTTCCTAGAAACTCGCGCCTTGGGTTCTCTTTTTGGGTCAGTCGACCAAAATGTGGCTAGGAAATCAGGAAACTTTTTGACCCGACAGAAACTGAAATCAAAAAATCAAACAATAAAAAAATCAGAAACCAAAAAAAGAAATATAAATATAAATATACAAATTGATCAATTTCTGTTTTAAAGATAGAAAAGTATGCATTCTTGCAGCCAATCCATGAAATCAATTTGATATCAAGATGACAAAAGTTAAAGTTCAGGTAAAACATTAAAGAAAGGTAAGTGTCGAAAGACTATCCAGGGGCTCTGGATCCGTTGAACAAAACATAAACCCGATTACTGACCTTCAGACATGTTAGCATACACTTCATATGTTATATGAACAGTATAACAATAGAGCACAACAGGAAACTTTTTAGTGTCCGTAATCAGAAGGTAGCTTTTATTCGATGTTTGATCTCTGGGCGTGAATTGAAGTGTTCGTTGTCCATATTAGAAAATGTATCTATTACAGAGGTATTTTATTAAATAAAGGAGTAAACATTTTGACGAGACAAAACGAAGCGTCCGTAATAGAAACGTGTTTGTGTTTTAGAGGTGTCTGTGTTATCAAAGTGTCCATATTATAAATGTGTCCGTATTATAGGTTCTCCGGACTCGAACAGCTTCTATTCCTCTTAGTCTGTCATGCAATAAAATTCGCGAGTCGCATTTGCCTTAATGCCTTTTACCTGCTTCACCGGATTCTTCGTCTTGGCTATTAACACTTCTCACGAGCGGAAAAAAGTAAGGTCTTTCAAAATGCTGAAAGGAGTTTCTATTATATGCGCAAGGTGACGTTAGACACTTTTTCTGGAAAGTCTGGAAACTACTCAATGTGTCCAACTCGTACTTTCTGCCATCCTTTTTTCGGACGTCTCGGAAGAAGAGACACAGAATTGAAGCTTGCCGGCCTTTGCAGGGTACGTATGTTGTTGATGTTGAAATTCTCATTTGTTTTTGCCGTGCAGAAATGCTCGAATTTCCTCCAATCACTAGGTATCTTCTTAATCGTGTTTTTAGACTTCTCGCTGAAAATGAAGTTGACAATTTCTTGACTTGAATAAGCGGCCATTTCCTCAGGCTCTGTCTCAATTTCTTAGTCTACTTCAGCAAGTTCAGGAAAACTAAGCTTAATTTCAAAGTTTGGCCAGTCTTCATTCACACTATATACGACAGGGACCTAATCACTGTCCAGCAGAATGATATTCTCGGCCATTTGTACTTTGTTTCGATTTTGCCGCGGAGCAAAAACAAAACAAAGATCAGCTGCTTTGCTAGTAGAGGTAACATTGATATTGTCTCGAAAGTGTCTCTATTCATTTTCATTGCGTTTTTCTTTATACAAAATTGTACTTTACACGACGAGATATATATTTCGAAAAGACAAAGAGAAAGTTTCAATTTATAAACTTATTCAAAGGCGCAAAACCTATTGTTGCCTCCTCTCAGTGTTTTAAGTTCCCGAGTATTCTCTTCCTTCTCTTGGTGTAAAACGTAACCGCTGAGTGCGTCGACAATGGAGAAATGTTTTGCATCATTCAACTTTGGAAATATTTAACCAAGTGTTGGCGTGCAGTGAGCGTTTGATAGCTTTGTTTAAATCCTTCGGGCCTAGACACAGTCTCAAACAACCATTACTCTTTGTCACACACACAAGAGAGCTACCAAATCCGTCGATTCATCGACCTTTGTTACAATTTCTTATTTGACAAGCGGATCGAGTTCTTTATTTATTGGTTCACAAAGGGTTTCTGGCACTCGACACGGACACAGCCACCGCGCATGTGCGCAAGATACCTGAAGTATATTGCTTTAACAGGAAGTTCTGATAAACTACAACGTTATATAACAAATAAATACCTGAATTTGAATCGTTACGTTCCACTTTTTGCAACACAAAGAAAACAAACGTTTTTGCTGGAATTACGTAGATTTTGAACTGGGGTCAATTCAATAAAACTTTTACACTTGTAGATTTTACAAGTGTAAATTAGACATGTAAAGTCCGACTTGTGAAAACATCAATTCAATAAAAAAATTCCTGCACTGGAATTCACACGTGTAGTCCAAGGTGTCTTACAAGTGTAACCCACAAATGTAGCACTACAGGTGTAAATTACACGTCGTTACACTTGTGAGGAACAAGCGCAACTGTGAACAACTACTGACTTATTCTAGAAACGACATAATTTTTGGATTCAGCCGTTTAATATGCTTTCTAAACAACAAAAACTGTTGCTGGCACAGCTTGTGAGAGACAAGAAATCGGTCCTGCTGGCACCGTTTTCTTCCATGGTAACCAAAAAGAAGAACCAAGAGGCGTGGGAGAACATTCGTGTTCAAATGAATGGCGTGGGTGCGGGAATAGAGAGTGCTGCAAGTTTGCGAGATGTTCTGTGGGCAAACATTCGGCGGGCGACTATAAGGAAGGTCAGTCAGCTAAAGAAGACGGGAAGTGGAGGCAGCGTCCAGCTTACCGAGTTGGACGAAACTGTTCTGGACATAGTTGGGCGTGAGAGTGCCAATTTGGAGCCCGTTCAGGTCCCAGACACAGACATCGTCATTGCAGAAACTGCAGGAGAAGTTTCCGTAAGCACGACTCCCCAGGTTGAAGGTAACACTAAAAATTTTGCTAAGACAAAATTGGCTAAGACAAATGCTTCACAGTACAAATTCCTGTTTAATGATTTTCTGTGCAATGTCTTTGTTATAAATGCAGAAGGGCCAAGTACTAGTGAGGCCGCTCCAGCTGAAGAAACTCAAGGGATGCCGGAGTTGGATGAGACGATAGCAGTAATAACCGAGCCTAATGAAGAGAACTCACGATCCTCTTCACTGCGGCAGCCTAGGCCATCTGCGCCTGTTTCCTCATCCCAAAAGCGAAAGACAAGCAAACGAGGCTCAAAGGGAATAAGAGCTGCCTCAGGAGAACTAGACTAGAAGACTAGAGTGCACAAAACTAGGTCTGGAAATAACAAAACTAAGGAAAGATTTACTTGCACAAGAAAACGATAAATAAGGCAAAAATTATCATAGAGCAACTGTTTAATGTGTTAACAACTACCCCGCAAGCGAATAATTGAGCCGTTAAGGTGACACAAATAAAATCGAATGAACAAAAACATGCATGTCTTGGTTACTGTGTTAGTACGGGCATCCCCATGAGGGTAAAGTACAAGGAAATTTGTATCTATTTCTGGGACTATGGGTCCTACCTTTGTACTCGTGCCCATGGGATTATCTCCCCCGAAAATTGTCCTTGTGACAGTTGTTTTAGTTTCCTGAGAAAACATTAATTCTGCAGAAATATGAACATAATATGACGATCTGTATCAAATGCATGTGCAATTAGCAATGTTTTTCAAATGTATTTTTCAATAAGTTCAGACATATCCAACTGATATTTTCACAGTTCATAAGAAGTGTTGCAGCAGTTGCAGTCTTCTTCCCTCTTGAACCTCCCCACGCTCCCCAAAATCTGCTTCTTCAACAATGAGGTCTTCGTTGGCGAGGAGATCAACACCATCGTCGCTAAATTTGATGCAGAGGTTGTGTAATATAGCTGCACACTGGATAAGCTCGGCAGCTAATCTCATGCTTCTTACCCTAAGCCCAGTTTGAAGGGAATAAAATCTTTTTTTAATGACGCGCACGCCGTAGGTTCTCTATAGTGCTCCTGGTCTTCTTGTATGCCTCGCTAAACCTTAAACGTACACCCTCTACGTCTTCTCTGAAAGGGGGGATCAGCCAGTCGTTGCAGGCGTAGGTGGAGTCGCCTAGAACTACTGCTCCAGGAAATGGCCTGCGCCCATCGTCCTCAAACGCAGTCCACAAACAGCTCTCTTTAAGTACTCTCGAGTCGTACCATCGTCCAGGACATCGGCTGCTGCAGAAATAGATGGAATAATCTGGCCCTGCTACCATAGTGACATTGAGAGATTTGGAGTGATGGCAGTTCACGTATGCATCTTCATCATCTGAGGGTGGATTCACAATGACATGTGTTCCATCCACGCAGCCTGCAACACTGGGGAACCCAGCTATGTTCCGAAACTTGGCAGCAATGGTCAATGGCTCTGCTGGCCACCTTATAAACTCTCGCTTTAGACTAAGTATTGCAGGTGTAACGCGATGCACGGCGTTCCAAACTGTTGCAGTGGAAACACCACGGCATGAATGCGTAACGTGGTAGAAAGAATTTGTGCCAAGGAAGTACAGAAACACTAATAGTTGTTGTCGTGCGGTTAGAGCTCTGTTTCGTTTTGTTTTGTGTTTCATTTGTCCACCAACAGCATCGAGTAATTATTCGAATGCATCTACGGGAAGACGCAATTTCTCACGAAATTCGCGTGGATTTGCAATGTCAAACAGCCGTCTTTCCTCAAAATTTCGAGGCTGACGAACGATTTGTTGTTCTATAAGTTCTTCCAGTTCTTCATCGCTGGAAGAGAGCATGATTTCACTCGATACTGAACGATCTTTGCCGTTGTATACAAATTTTACAAGTGACTTATGACTTGTAATTTGCACTTGTAATTTAAAAGTCGAATTGTCTCAGAAATACAAGTTGGACAGTTTATTGAAATGGATATCTACTGAATTCTACATGTGTAGCGCTACTCCTGTAATGACAAGTTGGACACTTGCAGCAAGGACTTGTAACTATGTTTATTGAATCCATTTTTGTGCGCGTTTGTATATACAACTGTCCAGCTTGTAAATTACAAGTGTAAAAGTTTTATTGAATTGACCCCTGGTTGCTGAAAAGTCATGCGGGGAGTCTTGGATCAGTATATCTAACGCATTGACAGAAAAAGGGACTCTCCCATTGACACTAGCTGTAAACCAGACCGACACCGATTCCAAGTTAGACAATATTACATATGTAAGTCATATAGTTCAGTTTAACCCCACCCCCTCTCCAATTATAAGCCCACCTAAAATCCCTTACGAACATAAATAAGCCCAGGGCCTACGAGTGGTAATTTACAGCATGTGTTATCCATTCGTATTTTACCAGATCTCATTTCCGCCTTTACCTAACCCTCCCCTCGTACTACTTTCTCTCTCCTCGAACTGCCAAAAGGAGACCTGGGGAAAAACTCCTCACATGTATACTCCATGTTGTGCAAACACGTTTTTAAACTTAAATGACAATACAAAATGGGACACAGCGAACTCACTCTTGTGTAAATGCATTCGAATGCTAAAAGCAAGATGTATCTGTGGCACTGTCGAGTTGCCTTGACAATATAAGTTGCGAGGAAAGTGCAAGATTTGATAAGCTCAAACAATGGTTTGTTGTACAGTAACACCAACACGTGACAACAATCTTACCATGACATATGACGACGTATGTAAACAACGTCTGCAAATCCGCCTTCTTGGCCATAAGGAACATCGGAAAGATCAGAAAATACCTTCCTCGGGCAGACTGTGAAAAATATGATATGCGTTTATTACATCTAAACTCGACTCCTGTAATGCCATTCTGTACGGTCTCCCGACGGTTGAACTTGAAAAGCTGCTAAGAGTTCAAAACGCAGTAGCACGTGACAAGGTCAAAGAAAGGGGATCACATCTCTCCATTTCTTATAAAACTGCATTCAAGTTGCTACTAGTCTAAATCACTTTTAACGTCCTCCATCGTCACGCATCCACCTATATCACTGAACTTCTGAATATGTACCTGCCTACCCGTTCTCTCCGTTCTTCAAACCGTAACCCGTTCCTAAATGTTACACCAAAAGCTATGGATACAGGGCTTTTTCGGTTGCTGCCTCCAAACTCTGGAACTCTATAACAGATAAACTAAGACAGTTACACTCGCTAACTACTCTTAAATCCCACTCAAGACCTTCCTATTCGATAATATTTTCAAGTCAGTTTAAAAATCAGTTTAACTCTCTAAATAGACATTTTCCATCTATTTTATTAATATTTTTAGTAGTACTTACAATTATATTTAGGAATTATATTGTAATTAGGTTTTGAAAATAACTTTTATAATATGTAAGAGCATCGAGACTGTTGGGATGCTCCCAAAACATTTATTATTATTATTATTATTATTATTATTATAATGATGATGATGAGTACCCTTTTACTAAAGTTCAATGGCACAGAAAAGCAAAAAGTAGGTGGGAGCCACCTTAAATCAGGGTAAACCTTATAAACATGTATAAACTTGCAACTTGCCTCATTTTGTTTTCGGGCTGCAGTTGGAGTGTCCAATTTACCAGATCTGCAGCAAAAGACGCTCGCGCTCTACAATAAATAGTTGATACCGGATGCCTTGGAAAAACACACCATTTTGCATTATAGACCACGCAGTGAGCCGATTATAATATGTTAATCTAGTTCCTGATTGGCTCCTTCTCAGCTGCGGTTCTGCGAGTGGTACAAAGGCAGTCTATACTTCATTATTGTTTAACTTGTGTGTTAAAACTTTTGATAGTTACCGTATTTCTTCTATTTCTCAGTGCTTTTGGACTGGACGCTTAATAGAGGGGGAAGGGAGGGCTTCTTAGAGGTTGGAGATAAATATGTTTTCCTGGGGTCAATTCAATAAAACTTTTACACTTGTAATTTACAAGCTGGACAGTTGTATATACAAGGGCACACAAAAATGGATTCAATAAACATAGTTAGAAGTCTTTGCTGCAAGTGTCCAACTTGTCATTACAGGAGTAGCGCTACACTTGTAGAATTCAGTAGATATCCATTTCAATAAACGTTTTACAACTGTCCAACTTGTATTTCTGAGACAATTCGACTTGTAATTTGAGCAACCGAAAACAAACTACCGAGATCAACGGTGTTATTTCTGAGCAACAGTCCATTGATTGCGGAGTACCACAAGGTTCTGTCCTAGGTCCCCTTTTGTTCCTAATATATATGAACGATATCCAATATTCTTCTACAAAGCTGAATTTTTTCCTCTTTGCTGATGATACCAACATTCTATATGCTGATAAACATTTACATCTTCTTGAATCTGTTGCTAACACTGAACTCACTAAAGTATATGAATGGCTGACAGCAAATAGACTAACCCTTAATATAAAAAAATCAAATTATGTAATTTTTCGTCCACACCAAAAAGCACTAGTACATCAGCCAAAACTTCACATGTTTGACAATGAAAAACAAAGCCAGTCAAACCTTGAATGTAAAGATTATGTAAAATATCTTGGAATGCTACTAGATAAGAACTTATCTTTTAAAAACCATATTAATCAAATAATAATTAAAATTAGTAAAACTGTTGGAATGATTGCTAAACTTAGACATTTTCTTCCACGTAAAACACTTATACAAATTTATAATTCCTTGATTGGACCATACCTTTCCTATGCTATAGCTGTTTGGGGCTCTGCTGACAAATGTCATATCAACAAGATTCTTATTCTACAAAAACGGGCTTTGCGCTTTATTTATTTTGCGAAACTAAGAGATCATGCGATACCCTTTTTTCTAGATGCTGGTATTTTACCAATCAGCTTTCTCTATTATGAAAATATATGCATCCTAATGCATGATGTCCGCCATGAAAGAGCACCTAGGAATATAACTGATCTCTTCATAGATACCAAAAGCATACATTCCTATAACACACGCTCTTCTGCTTCACACAACTTTTATATAAAGCCATCTAAATTACAAATCCAATTTAAAGCGTTCTCCAGACTTGGCGCTAGGATCTGGAATGAGATACCAACTTCGTTGCGGGGTAAATCTAGAAGTATGTTTAAATCAGAACTGCACAACATTTTGCTGAAAATGCTGAGAACCCATGATGATTATTTGAATATATCCCAGATAGGTCAAGCGATAAAACTCGTATAAGAAAGACACCCTTTTGT
>JAOEHT020020568.1:0-14667 GCA_025448195.2 Parazoanthus atlanticus | reverse complement strand
GACGGCGGCTGTTGGTTGCTCTGCTCGATTCTGTGTTTAAATTAGTTGCGTGTTGTATGAAAACGAAACACAGATTAGTACCAATATTGAAGTTCACAAATCGTCCTCAGAGGATCTGTACTTTTGCTTGCCATTCTAACATTTGATGTCATGTATCCATCGACTTAGCTCTGCTAAACCCTAAATATAAACTTTGATGGATAGATAAATACTTTATTTCTAAGACATTGGAGCTTACGCCGAATTACGTTAAGTTTACGCTAAAACCTAAAATATGTTATAGCAATAACAGCTACAATTAAGTTAGAAATTACAGTATGTATAAAAATTACAGATAACTCTTCAGAAAATCAGAAACAAAACTCTTCTTGAGTTTCTCCGTTATAAAATTTGGTTTGCATAAAAGCGTTTTGCTAAGGTTGCAGGAATGGGGACCAGCAGGTAGCAACAAATCACGCAGTTTGTCACTACTGTCGCTTACAATTGCAAGTGATAATCTACAATCATCCTTTAAGATTACGTCAATTACCTGAAGACATGGATAACTCCCTCCTCTGAGGCACAAGCAATGGAGCTGGATCCTTGACAGAACACTACCGCTTTCATCTTGTAGCCTGGAACAGACGGCAAGAACATCACCAATCGTACTCTTGCCTTGCATGGCCCTTTTGAAGCCCGGCTCCATGCCGGTTACTTTCAGTAAACAATCAAGTGGCGGCCTAACTTTAGTCGTATTCTCGTAAACAGAGATTATGATTTCGAATACAAAAACACACTCCTTCAAGGTCTGAACTGCAACAAGAAGCCAGTTTACACAGGATTCCACGAGTTTTTGTCTCTGAAAGAAACCCTTCCCAAGATGAGCACATCTCTGTGTCCGAAAGTTTTCTTATATCTTGCAGTTAAATAGTTAAACTAAAACATATCTTAATACGATATGAATGATGTTTCGTTGATATTTATAGTAATTTTCCTAATATGTATCGAACATTTTTATGTTCTTTCATTATACTGTTGAAGCAGTCATCAGTGTTCTAGCTAGGCCAAAACGAGAGAGCGCTGCGCCCTGTCGTTTTTCTCAGCGCCCTTTCGTTTTCGTGCAACGCCCTGTCGTTTTTCTCAGCGCCCTTTCGTTTTCGTGCAGCGCCCTGTCGTTTTCTCGTCACAAACCTTTCTTATAATGTAAAATTGTAATAAAGTACAGAGAAGTTGTAGGTTTTCTCTTGATATTTTCAATATTTTTATATGTAAATTAGAGCGCCCTTTCGATTTTCTAGCTAGCTAGAACACTGAGTCATCAAATACCAGTAGCGTTATCTCGTGTAGAGTAAAGCACATCACACACATACCCTGTCTGCTGTACGTTTGTCTCGACTTGTTAATTAGGGACTTGCCGTCAAGCTTCTGCAGGTCCCAGAGTTTCACAGAACCATCATCAGATGCGGTGGCGAAATAAGCGTTGTCTAAACTGACTTGCAACCTTACACCAGTCAGAAAAAGAAAGCAAAACAGAACCTCAGTACATATGTATGTATCTACCGCTCGTGAGTGTTGTTCTTTCTCACGATCGTCAGAAAAAGACTGAAAACCTCACCATATTTAAAGAATAAGACAAATTTTACTGGAGTTATTGAAACATTTTAAAATCGTCCGGCCTTTGTGGTCTTCGTTAATTTACCGAGTGGAACTGAACGAGTTTAAAAAAATATGCTGGTAAATACTGATATAAAGGACAATCGCTTTTACATAATACCGGATTGAGTTCTTAATTTCGGTAAGATTTCATCCCGGCTCCACTCTGAGACTATATTCGTTTACATGATACTTTTCAAAATCTCATTCCAGTGTAAGCCCCGAAATGAGTTCATCCCGGTAGCTGTACCGGATCGAAGTATTCATTAGGGGCACAAATATTACCAGAATCACGTAAAGGATATGCTAGTTCACTCCGGTATACGCGGTACGGAATTAGGCAAATAGATTGGAAGGGCTGATCGGCTGACTCATCTTCTCGATACACCGATGTTTTTACTCCACTTTCCTTCCAGAATGAGAACCTCTACTGATGTAAACATGGAATGAAACCTATCATTCGCACTGCAACAAAACTCATGTCGTTATAGTAGTATAAACACCATCCAAAAGTGACTTCAAGGTCAGAATAACGCAAGTGCTTCAAGGTTTACAGTCAACTGAAGTGATGTGCGAACCGTAATCAGAAGAGTTTCGATGTAGATTTCAAAATTACAGACGGCAAGTTCAAGAACTTCAACTAAAACTTCAACCGTCTGCTACTACCTCTCGATAATGAAAATGAAAAAGCTCAAACGTGCACTTAAATCATCTTTCGGACCCTTTATTTAGGTACTTGAAAAGAACATCGTGTTACAATTACTTTTTCTTTCATAGATTTTTAATCTGAGCGTTTGGAAGGAAATAAATGACTTTGGTATGATGGAGACCCGCCGACTTGCTGCCGTCTCAAAAATGCTCAAATAAGTCTACAACAAAGATCTTGTGAGTACAGTTCTCGCGTCTTCTCAGTTGACGGTAAGATAAAGGTTTAAGATAGCCAAATGTTCCATGAACACGTGTTCGCGATAGAAAGGAATCTTCAGTTAGATTCTGACTCTTGGAGGATAGGTGTTTGCTTCGTAAACTGAGAAAACATAGAATTTGGGATGAGAAAGAAGTTACAAACAATGTAGAAAACAAGGATGAGACTTATTTTGAGATTTAACAAATTGGAGCAATTAAGAAAAACTTCAAATTAAGTCAATTGATCTGACTTAATGCTGGAAGAGAAATGCAAACGGCGAAAATGATGATGCCACAAGTGATCGCACACTCTCAAAGGCAAAAACAAGGCGAGTGTATGACAATAACCTTATTTTGCAGGGCAACTTGGCCGCAAAAGAAAAACAAACCTTATCGTACGTACTAGTTAGAACCAGCAGACGACAGTAAGGTAAAGAAACGACACTAATTCCAAAATTTGTATAATCTTTAAACTTGTTTCAGGTGTTTTTATGCCTTTCCTGTGAAAGCAAGTGGCAGTCACCACTTCAACGAGCTTCTAGCTGCACAAAAGTGTTTCAATATTTGTTTTCGTTTTACTGTTACTATACATGCAGTAAAACCTGGGGCGCTTTCAATTTAGCCACATCTCCGGTTCGACCGTTTGGAATGACAACGGAATGGACCATGCCTAAGGAAATTTTCCGTGACGAACGGATCACCTTTGGAGGTACTCCACTTTTTCTATTCCTACCAGTTGGAACAGAATGACGCTTCCCATTAGTATAAGATTTTCATTTTCAACCGAGTCGTCGAGCGCACACTCGCATCATCACATCACGTAAGGCTTAAGTAAACTTATTGACCAATCAAACTGCAGCTCTTCCTGGAAAATTTCCAGAATTTAAAACCGAAAATTTGGCTAAATGGAAAGCGCCCCTGCAAAAAAGAAACAGCAGTTGCATCATCAGTATCATCATCATCATCATCATCATCGTCGTCGTCGTCGTCGTCATCATCATCATCACCGTCATCATCATCACAATGCATTGCACACCACAGTATCATAACATTATTTTGTCTTATAATTTTTCCTTTGGTACCCGATAAATATTAAGGAACCTGTTAGGCTGATCCAAAGTATTCTATACTTGAACCGGTGGTCCTTAGTTTGAGTCCCGAGCGGAGCCACAGTTGTACATAGACAACTGAGTTTATACTGTCAGTTGGGGTTTAACCGATCTGGGTTCAGCTTGTTATGATGTCGGTATATCAACACCTGGAAACTAGCTCGGTCAGCGAGTGTGCAATCTGCGTGAATCTGTAGCGTTAACATTAGGCGGTGACATTTACATTTTACATTTAAAGTATGTTGCGTGTCCTTTACCTGTTAATGGCCGCTCTGTGTTCGTGTAAATGGGCCACAAGTTGTCCTTTTGGGTGCCACCTGCAAGGAACAGATCTGGTCAGCCGCAAAACATTTCATAATCATTTCGAAACAGCTAAAATGATCCAACGAGAAATACTGTAAAATGGTTCGATTTTCTTGATGGTAAAACTAATTTCATTTGGAGTATCAATACTGGCATCTTTGTTTCACATTTTCTGAGCAACGAACTCACAATTTTTCACTTTATGGTTAATGTCTTACCGTTGCTGTCTTGGTTTGTTTCCCTCTGATAACAAACCGCCTACGAGGGCCGTTGTTTTAGCGTCTGTGGGAAAACAACAATTTCTCGAGGTAAAATAAACAATTGCATAAGTAATTGTCCTACTTTACTATAATCTGTGAGCTTCATATTATTCTGTGGACCATTGATTCAAATTATTTACAGTCTATTCACATCTAAGGCGGTGTTTACATGATACCGGATCCAGTTTCATTCGGGTACGACTTCATCCCGGTTCGTTTATATACTTTTTAAAATCCTATTCCGGTACGAGTTCATCCCGGTAGTCGCACCGATCGAAATGTTCGAGGAGTTGTGCTACACCAAATGAATATATTCTTTGGTTTGCATTTGTTTTGAAACTGGTCTAACCGGTTCGTGAACGGCTCTTCCTCAGTGTAAAAACCTAGGACTGACGTCAACCCAGTCTGACTAACGTCACACTGGGTTCACCAGAGGCAAAGGGCGACAATCGCTCCCACAATATTGAGTAAGTTGCACTCTTCTACTCATAGATTGGAAAATTTGCTTTAGTTATGGGAGTTAAATTAAACATTTCAGGACAATATACCTGACGTTAACCAGACGTTGAGCACGTTAATGACGTCAGTTTACCTCCCATAATTGAAGTAAGTTTTGTAGAGTATGAGTGTAAGTATGCACCGGCGCAATTCATGGCGATAGAACGAGCCATCATTGCTCACACTGTGACATCATTTGTGCATCTCTCGGGGAACCCTATGACGTCAGTCATGAGATTCTTACACCAAGGTAAACTCCAGTCAGGGTCTTAAATTATGTTTTGATAATAATATTATTATTATTGTTATTATAGATTAACAATTATTTGTTTTTATTTCATGCCAGGAAACCGCAGACACAGCAGCAAATTGTTGTTCCAACAGGTGGGATTCCTTATGGGGTGTCAACGTATCAACTGACAGAAGAAAACGTGGATTTCGCAAATCGCGATCGGCGTCATCACTCGTCCGTCGTAACTGCGTCGCTGGCGCCGCAATAACGCAAGTTTGTTCGGGCACACGTGTAGGACTGAGCCGCTAGGAAGAGAAATGTGTATGTTCAACATAGGTACAGCTAGATTAACCGGTTTATTATGCATTTTGAATTCACTTTTTTGCGCATCTTCGGCCAGTTAACAAAAAGTTATGTAATTATGTACTGTCAAGAACTTTAAAGGCCTATTTGCAACCAGGATGCTTTTATAACTTATGGACATTACCGTGCAGTTTTGTTGCTTCACCCAACATGAAGTTTTATGCTCTTTTTTCGGAGTAAGAATGGAATAGCAGTTCAGCCGAAGAACATAACTTTTCATCTCTAATTTATTGGGATCCAGAAGTCCAATGCACTCGCAAAGCATCTTGGTTGTAAATGGGTCTTCAAAAGACGTATTGGTTTGCTGATGACCAAAAGTTTTGCAAAGTTCACTTCTTTGTGTGTTGCTACACAGGGTTTAGATATTTATTATGTAGGAAACCTCGTTCAAATAGAGTGCTTTGACGGGCAAAATGTGCGGAAAGAAAAAACTGAAATGTTAATTGTGCCATTTGGATCCCAGAAGAAAGTTGTGGCCTGCTTTTAGTAATATCTGCCAGCTTTGCATTTCGGAAGATCACGATTACAAATATGATTGTAGAAAAGCTAGAGTATTGTCTGTAAATTCTAAATCTATTATTTATTGTATAATATTTAAATCTATTTGAGACATTTATAGCGTGTCTCTTGGCCCTAAAGAGAATATTAAGATTTTAAATTATTTGTCAAGTTTTAAGAAGAACTTAGTCATATCTGGTGTATGCCATGCAACTCAAATTTGCGGAATCCCTGTTAAACCTTCACTCAAAGATTTTATTAACGTTTCAGGCAATTTTCTTTTCTTTTGCTCAACTTGTAACTTTTTGATTTTGTTCAGTTTGGGATAAAACATGTTATGGATATCTTCTGCAGCCGGTTTCAAGACCATGGCTGCAACTTACAATAAAAACAGTCAATAATTATGGATATTGACTTCGCAAGTTGATTGCACGCACGATTGGTATATATTATAAAAAGGTGTACATAATAGGGAAATGTTTGGAATTTGTTATTATTTTCAAGAAATAACATATCTTTCATTTGAAAAGATGTACAAATGATACTAAAAGTTAGCAGGACTTGCTTTCTGTAATATTTCTTGAAAAAAGGGAACCTCTAGGTCGCTTTCCATTTCACGTGACGAGTTTGACCGGCCGAGGGAACTGGCTCTGGCAAATTATAGCACATGCGTGCATTTTTTCCCGCCATAACTCCAAATTCCAGCGCTTTTTGCAGGCTGGAGAGGGGGACCAATCTGACCTGAACCAAGTTCCGATAGTTGTCTCGCTCAATTTGAGAACTGACTGGTCGGGCCAACCAGATCCACAAGTGGAAAGTATTCCTATTTAGATAGTTTAATACTGCTTTTCAGGTGGAAAAGGGACTCTTCATAGTGTAAACCTGGTCTATTTATATCTGTGTTACGGGTTAAGCTCCATTATTGTCACTGTAACAGAATTATGAATTCGAAAATGATATTTAAAGTTAATTTATTTTTCTTAGGTTGGATTTTTTAAAATGGATTATGGAAATTAAATAAAAGATCAGTTTGGTTCCAATATCTTTGTTGCTTGTTGTGGCTGGATATGATTGGCTATTAATAGCGTCAATGTATTTCCTCACTCGCCCACCCACGTAACATTGCTTCAGTGTATAATTGCTGCAGTATTCACCCACAGGACCCCATAAACGTAGTTGCTGCTGAGCGAAGAAAAGACAGCGGCACTAATCATGTTTGCGTCCGTCTGTTTATCCGCTCGGCCAAGTCTGGGTACAAGTAAGGCCCGGGTTAAACGTCCATCGTAGCATGCGTCGAACCAAACTTCACTTCGGGTCGACCGAAATTAATTAAGTTCGACTTTTGAGTCAAATGTCGTAATTCAGTCGACCGAAACTCAGTCGATCTTATGCCGTTCTAATCGACTCTTCCAGTCGATTAGAACGACTGCGTCGATCGAAACTCAATCAGTCGGTCTTAATTGGGATAAACGTCGAACTTATCATGCGCGTAATTGTTGAACTTAGTTCGACGCATGCTAAGATCGACGTTTAACCTGGGCCTTAGAGCTTATATGGTACAGTAGATTACGTCATATCACATGGGCTCGATCGAAACGAGTGAGCGAGTACCCGAGTATGTAATACTGTTGACCTTCATGAATACTGCACTGCATTAAGAACTGTAATCTGAAGTTCATTCATTTATACGTTGGGATTTATTAATTTGTCTCGGGTGTTGTTCATGTTATTGCGAAGAAATTCTAAGAATTTTTTACACCGGTCATTGAAAATCAGCGGCAATTCATTGTAAAGAAAGCCGAAACATTACTGTTAGCCCATGTCATACTGGAATGACAAACGTAACGTCTTATTCTCGGGTTTTATGGTTCGGCAGCATTTGCACTTGCCGTTGGTAACTTCTAGTTTGTTACTTAGTACAGGAAACACCACTGTTCGAGAAGAATTAATAAAAAATACCACGAGTATTTGACGAAATTGGCGTAATACCACGAGTGCGAAGCACGCCAACGTGAGAGGTATTTATCACTTTCGTGAAATAAAAGTGGTTTATTTCATAAATTCTTCGAGAACTAAAGTGGTGTTTCCTGTTAATACCACAGCTACAAAAAATACAATTTTTTTCAAAATTTCCGATCTTTTCCGAAGATTTTTGAACACTTTACGAAGATTTCCCGAAGTAATGAGAATTTTCCAAAGGTTTTTTCGACATTTTCCGAAGACTTCCAAAAATTTCCGAACGTTGCCGAAGACTTTCGAAAACTTTCCATACCCTTGCAAAACATTTTCGATCATTTCCAAATTTTTCAAGTAAATAAAGTTCCCGGATGACAGTGCCATTTTATATTATAATTGCACATGTATGTGCTGTTAAGAATTCTTGCACGATATTAGGGAAAAATTCACAGTCAAGCAACCAATCAGAAGTCAGCATTTTTTGTAGGTGTGGCAATGATCGGCAAATGAGGAGCACGGAGACGCAATCAAACACTGTAACCTAAATTTGATTTACTACTTACTAAAAGCATTAATGTTAAAATATTTTCTAGAGTTGCCATAAAAAGCACTGAATGGAATATATAAATTTTTATCAAATTGAATTTGAGAGCGTGTTAGCTCCCCTGAAAGGTATAATTCAAAAGCTAGCTAGTAACTGTACTTGCAGATGGCAATGTAAGTTATTACCGGATTGCGCAGTTCAAAATTTTTCGTATTTCCAGGACCAGCTTCATTCTCGTACCCAGAGCCCACGCGGCCTACGGCCAAACGAAGGGCTCTGGCCGCATCGGCAACGGAAGTCAGAGATTCTCTGACTTTTGGTCGAAACTAAAACAGCTCATTTCGCGGCAGGGAGAACGAAAGTTGCCAATCCGCAGTTAAATTGAAAAGATTTAAACGATCTGTGTCAGATCTGAGGTGTATGATGAAGAATGATGCAGAAAAAATTTCAGAATTACACGAGCCAAAAAGTCAAAGAACCTCTGACTTCCGTTATTGATGCGGCCAGAGCCCTTCGTTTGGCCGTAGGTCGCGTGGGCTCTGGGTACGAGAATGGGACCAGCTTACATTTTAACAGAAAAAGATTAAATGAAATCCCGAATCGCTTCAGTCTTCAATTAAAAGAGGAAAGGTAAACTTATAGTTAGAAAACTGTTATTTACCCTGCTAACAGAGTTCAACTTTTACCTGCTCGACAAACGCGAAAGAATCAAGCCGTTTTTCTGTTGAGCATGCGCGAGCTTTCTGCCAGATTCTTGGCAGAAACAAAACTTATCAAAATAAAACCAGTCACATTTATTGCTCTCGCTGTAGGGCAAAACTGCTGACATGTCACAAGCCCATTATTCCGTAAAAGCGGTTTAAAACCTGTTTGAATATGGCGTGTTCTCTCACATGATCCCTGGACATCTTCAATAGAGAAACGACGCGATTTCGGCAGAGCCTGTCTTTCGTGTTGGTCGAGCGGGTAAAAGACAGGTTCTGTTAGAAGGGTATGCTATATGTCGAGAGCTTTACATAATTATCACCAAGTTCAAATGAGTAGAAGATAGTAAATACAGGCGATGAAGATACCGAGCTACCAAAACAAGGCAAGATTGGCTACAGAAAATATTTGTTTCGCCTACAGCTCTTCAGTACTTTCAGTGTATGTTATTGTAAGGAAGAGTGACTTCAGAGAGCATTCCAGCTTTCAGTGAACAAGCAGATTCGAAATCCCAATCTTCTGGATGAGTTCTAGCAGCAAAGAAGAATACCAATGTATTCCATTCTCCTGGGGCTCCTGGCTAACACTGGTCGTCGTGGCCGGGATTAAATGGTCGAAGATTGGGCTGAGAATGTTGGTGACACGACTCAACAACCTGAGAGGAGCCATAGCTAGATGTGCCATCTTGTGGGAGGGCCAATGGGCATAGCACGAAACGAGGGCCTCGTTCACAAACAAGGTGCCTTCATTAGTTAAGGGGGCATACAATCCTAGATCGGTTACCATGGCGACACTAACTACTCGTGTTGGGCGTAAACCATTAAGCTTGCTTCCTGTGAGGAGAATATCACCGGGACGTATTGTCGAGGCAAAAGACGCAACAACAGAGTTGGTCGAAGGTTCTCTCTTGAAAAGAATATGTTCTCCGCTTACAGTTAACGTATGAGTGTGGGGACCATTTAGATCAATCTTATAGAAGCTGGCTTGAAATTGTCTGTTTCTGTGAAGAAAAGCGATAACGTGGCTATAAACGATGTCGCCAAGCTCACTGTAGGCTTTGATTTGATCGCCAACTTGAAGCTGAGACATTTTCTTTGTTTTACCATCCTCGGTTTCAACCAACGCGCTGCCAGGAAAACAAAATAGACGTGGTCCTCCACAGTCCTTGCATTTCTTAGCACCTGCACAGAGTTAAAAAGTGGCTGGCATATTAACTCAGAGACTTTCTAAACAACCTGCTTTTTCTTCATATTTTTGGACGCGTTCAAACCATTAAAGTCACAAGCAAAAGAACTCTCGAGATATGATTCAAGGTACGAAAGGATTTAAGCCCGGGTCAAACGAGCGTGAGAGTTGTATGGAAATTGATTGACCAGATTTGGATGAGAGTTTTGTTCAACTCTCGTGCGCGCGGTCAGTCCATGAGAGTTGGCAAGAGTTGTTCAAGTTGGTGAGAGTGCGCGCTCGAGAGTGATTGAGAGTTGGCAGTCAAAGGAGAGTGAGAGTTTGAACTGCCATCAATTCTCATCGACTTTCCTGCTCGTTTGTTTCCCGCGGGCTTTATGGGAGTCCAAACAAAACAAGCAAAGCAAGGAACTAAATAATTTTAATACATTTGGTCAACAGCAGTTCCACACATGCTTTGCTATCTGAGTATTGCGCTTTCACAGGTCATCTTTCTATTTTAAGAAATAAAAACAGCTGTATGACCTGGTATATCATACAAAAACACGCAAAGTATTTATAGCTTTCTCGCAGGCAAGCAGAGAAGACTTACATCAGATCAAAGAGTACTCATAGTATTTAGAAGGGAAAAAAAGCTAGCTTATCCTCCTTAATCCAGTGCATGTTTGTTCATTAAACTAAGCTTTTGTAGAGCATCTATTTTATAGAAGCTGTAAAATGTATTTTGGCTTTTCTTTTATTTGCAACGTAACATGTGTAAAACTTGTAATACCTGTCATTCCTTGTACCACACCTCAAGACACTGCACCACAACATATCGTGTTTTATATCATACATCATATCTATTGAATATTTAACACTGAAATATGTTGTTGCAGATTTATTCACGCCCCCTCGTATCAAAACTGAATGGGACTCATGACATTATTGAACGCTCGCATTGTATCTCGGTTGAAAATGGAGCTTTAAATGAAACTGAAATGAAACGCAGAAAGTTTTCACTTTTCAGCAATTCTAATGTTGCAACTAGTAAATTATTTATTGCAGATCGATGTCCTGATGAGAACTCTGTGTGGTTGAAAGTACATGCAAGACTTAGATTTCGTCATTTTCTCATGCTCCGACCTGTTGAAAGAAATATGTATCTAGAAGAAAATGAAATGAAATGAAACTCATTCTCACTTTTTCCAGGAAACTTGTACACAAAGTTTGCTCCTGACTCCCCGACTCCTCGACTGCAGTCCAGCGACGGGCCGTCCCTTCCAAACGTCTTCTCCGCGTCCTTTCCACTCCAACATTCCACAATATTCTGCAGCCCAAAGAAATCATACCCGCGGTCCTTCGCAGCGCGGGCGCACGCCATAACTGTCTTGTTGTAATTGCTCCGGTCGAAAATGTCCTGAAAGTTGCCGATCATTTCTGGTAAAGGTCGAGGTGTCACGAATGAGTCATGGTAGCAACCAACAGGCTCGATAGGAAGATCCGACGAACCTGTGGAGATAGCGCAAAAGCTGTCAACTGAGAGACAATATCTTTATATTGCTACCCCCTCTATAGAGCGCTCTACCGATCTAGAATACGTACTGCAAAATAAACTCCCCCTGTAATAACGTTCTATACGAGTTAAAATAGCAACTTACTTTTTTGTCAGAGGTTCAACTCAAAAAAGTATTATACATATTTTATTAAGAAAATCAGACTGTTGTAAAATAAAAGCCAAAGTAAGTGGGAGTCTAGAAATTCACAGAACATAGTTGATTGAAAAAGTATTTATAAAACTCCCTTTGAATGCACAGAAGAAACAAAACTATTATGTTTTCATATAAACTTCTACATAGTATTCTACCAACAAATATATTCCTTTGTCAAATTGGATATAAAGACACTAACAAATGCTCTTTTTGCGGGCTTTCAATTGAAGCCATAGAACATTCTTTTTTGAAAGTTCGTATGTTGAAAACATTTGGAAACTTTTAAGCATCCATATTCAGGAAAATAGTTCCTTAAATATCACTCTGACTTTGCCTAACATCATTTTTGGTTTAACTGAAAGAGACCTCTGTGCTAGGCGTGTCAATTGTATAAGCAGGTTTAGAAACGTTTTAACAACTTGATAGGCAGTAAAAAACTACGTGTAAAATTAATTATACGCGAAATAAGACAAAAGAAAAACGCAACTTTAGCTAGCTCCTTTTCCGAGCCTAGTTACTCGTACGGCCGACGCTTATCTCCGATTTTCGTAGTAGTAAGCGGATGACTAAATGAGATTTCATGAAAAATCTAACATGCAAAGGAATCATACCATATTTTTCTGCGCCTGCGGACTGGTTATTCGGCGGTGTTTTAGGGGTGGGAGCCTCAGTTTTCGTCGTTGTGTTATTCTTCTCAACATATACTGTGGAGGAGCAAAACCAACTTCAGTCAATAGTGAAGAAATAGTTTGTGGTTTGCCGGCGTCCAGTTAGTTATGGCTGCACTTGTGAAGCAGAAAGAGCAATCATGAAGTTTCACACGTGCTCTCTCAACTTCCTAAGAGCAACACACCTCAATGAATACACAGCTAAAGCCCTTTGACTATTTCTTTCTCATGCTGCGCTAATAGTATCTCCAATTAAAGACGAATGAGTTTATAAATCCATTTCTTGTTCGATAATCTCGAAGATATCGTCTGAAAGATCCAAATTGAATAATCAATCTTCTATAATCTTTAAGCAAAAATCATAATTTTCACTTAATTAAGAATAAAATTACAATTACAATTACAATACTTTTTTATGCTTACTTATACGATGAAATTATCAGTTCATTCGCCCGCAAACATACAGTCACGAGATTGCTATCCCCAGATTTGCCTGTCGTCCAAGGGTGTGTTGTAATTGGATGCACGCTTTCTTCATATTCAGGGGCGGATCCAAAAATGTCGAAAAGGGAGGGTCCGAAAAGACAATTTTTTTCAATGTTTTTCTTATAAATTGGTTGCAAAATTGCCGACGGTGGGGGGGGGGGGCTCTCCTAAATCCATCCTTGATATTATTAACAAACAACTCCACAAGTTTGCCATTCAATCTCACCAACCATAAAAAAAATGTATTCTTAACCCGCTAAATCTTGTCTTGCCGATGTGACAACAAAATATTGCAACATTTATGGTATAAATTATGGAATGCAAGAAATTACAAAGCAAAAATCTTATCTTCTGAAACTTAAAAATGAAGAAAATAATTTGCCTTTTTTCTCCCATACTCAGGCCATTTAAGGCATGGGACAAAATTTCTGAAAGACCCCCAGCAATGATGAATGCAGATTTATTCAGTTTTGCAAATGTTTGGCAGCAGTCGGAGTTTCCGAATCTTTGCGAAGAAAGGAAAGGGTGATAAGAAGTTGTGAAAATCATCTAGTTATTAATTTGTGCCATGCAGTAATAACTTCTGACTAGCATCACCTTGAATCTGCAGATCTGAAACTGACGAATGAATTCGAAGTTGGAAAATAACTATCGCAGTGCCCCAATTGACACCTTTCCTAGCACCTGGAAAATTGCGGAGGTTACTCCAATTCCCAAAGATAGCGACGCCGAACAGGCTAACAACAATAGGCCAATTTCGCTTTTACCAGTGCTATCAAAAGTGTGTGAAAGAGTAGCCCACAACCAATTGACCTCTTACTTAGCATCCAAACAAAGACTTGCAGCAACTCAAAGTGGAAATAAAGAATTGCACTCAACCGAAACGTCCCTATTGTACACAACAGATGAGATCCTTAATGCAATTGACAAGCAGAAATTGACCGCTGTAATCCTCTTAGACATGAGCAAGGCCTTTGACAGTGTGAATCATCAAATTCTATTATCGAAATTACAAGATGTCGGTGCATCGTCATCGTGCCTACGTTGGTTCCGCAGTTACCTCTCAGACAGATTCCAAATTGTGCGCATCAATTCGGCTGTCTCAAGTCCTCTCCCCGTAACCTGTGGAGTACCACAAGGGAGTATTCTAGGCCCGCTACTGTTTAACATATACGTCAACGATCTTCCCACTGTACCACGAACTTGCTCATCACAGTCTTTCGTGGATGATACCAAGCTTTATCTTTCATTCCAACTCAAAAACAAGCCTCAGGCTGTTGCAGAAATAAACCAAGACCTGGTTCTTTTCCGTAACTGGTGCTTCAATAACTTTCTGCTTTTGAATGCAGGGAAATCCAAACTGATGGTTTTTGGCTCTAGACAAATGGTATCGAAATTGCAAGACTTCAGCGTGAACCTACTAGGAGAGGATCTCGTCCCGGTTGAGTCGGCAAAGGATCTGGGTCTAACTTTAGACGAAAATCTTACCTTCGACGAACATACAGTTAGAACGGTCTCGTCGTGTATGTCAATTCTCTATCAAATAAACCGCGTAAAACACGCCTTTGATCGTCAAACACTTATCACAATCATCAATTCCCTAGTTTTTAGTAAATTATTTTATTGTTCAA